>KZ072629.1:124922-146126 GCA_002091845.1 Anopheles cracens
TTTTTGGACGTATGCTGTGGGGGTGGACGGAACTCAGGTTATCAGGTTATCCGGCAATACCCCACACCCCCTCCCAATATTGCATACCGTTATAAGTAGGTGCAGAATTATGTACGAAAGAGCCAACAGGGCCAGCGCGGTGACCGCAAAGCAGCACCGAAACCGCAACTTGCCATTGCCGAGCCTGGAAGCGCAGGACCAACGTGCGATCCGTTTCACTGCACGTGATACTCTTCGGCGGAACTCCATTGGGGGTAAATTATGTAGGAAGCTCGACACTGCACTGGACGGCCGCTGTTGATCATGGTGTCTTGAGGGCTGCTGTTCAATGTGCTAGGAGATCATTTATCTAATAAAAACCAAGCCTAAAGCTGATGGAAAACAGCCTCTATTTGTCGAAACAATTCGCGAAATATTGGGTGAATACGAATCAAAACATCAAACATCAAAACAAACGAGTATCCTGCATGTAACAATCTTCGTGAGATTATTATTCTTGCCGAATGCGGCGCTAGTTGCTGTTTCACTTTTTTCAGTAAAAATGTAGTTCATCGTTTGCTTCAGGATATGACCACGCTCTTCACTTGTTCAGAATACTTTTCATTTTCTTTATTAATTTCCAAATGATCATTCCTTCTTGGAGTTATTTTATAGCATTATAGCAACTTGATCAGACACATCTCAGCTATACAAACCTCGTTTAATTTCAATCTGTCAGGACCGATTGTCAAAAAAAACTGTGACCGCGCCAAACATAACCCATCTAAACAATTCCCCTGCCCGTCTTTCTTCCTGTGTGTTTTTCTCGTTAAACTACATAATAATCAAAGTTTTCGTGCATTTGCGTATTTCAAAACATTCGCTCTAGCTTCGGTGAGCGAATTTGCTCGCGCACAGCTCTAACAATGGCCGATTTCCTTGAGTTTTCGTCCATCAGCTCAGAAATTCGTGGCGCCATGGTAAGGGTGATCTTCGTGATGGATTCCTCCACCTGCCACCTTCCCGGCAGCCGGGCGGGCTGTACACGCTTTAGATGTCTATTCCAACTCATGAATGCCACTAATTCCAGTGCCCGGGCAAGTTGAAGATGACCGACACGGCGATGGTGTTCAAGAGCGACAAAACCGGCAAAGTGGAACAGATCAACTCGAACGACATCGATCTGATCAACTATCAGCGGTTCGTGGGGAGCTTCGGGTTGCGGGTGTTCCTGAAGAACGGTTCGCTGCACCGCTTTCTCGGATTCACCGGCGAAGAGACAAAGATAGCGGAGTTCGTGAAGAAAAACTACAAACAGGACATGCTGGAGAAGGAGTTGTCGATGCGCGGTTGGAACTGGGGCGCGGTACAGTTCAAGGGGGCGGTGCTGAGTTTCGACGTAGAGAACAAGACGAGCTTCGAGATCCCGCTGAACCACGTGTCGCAGTGCAACGTGGGCAAGAACGAGGTGACGGTGGAGTTCCACCGGAACGACGATGCCCCGGTCAGCCTGATGGAGATGCGGTTCCACATTCCCACGTCCGAGTCGGTCGATCTCGACCCGGTCGAAGCGTTCCACGACAACGTGATGAAGCAGGCGTCCGTCATATCGGTGTCGGGCGATGCGATCGCCATCTTCCGCGAAATTCACTGTCTCACACCGCGCGGTCGTTACGACATCAAGGTGTTCCAGTCGTTCTTCCAGCTGCACGGTAAGACGTACGACTTCAAGATCCCTACCTCGTCCGTATTGCGGCTATTCTTGCTGCCGCACAAGGACGGCCGGCAGGTGTTCTTCGTCATTTCGCTCGATCCACCAATCAAGCAGGGCCAGACGCGGTACCACTTTCTGGTCACCCTGTTCCCGATGGAGGAGGAGACGAACATCGAGCTCCCGTTCACGGAGGAGGAGCTGAAGGAGAAGTACGAGGACAAGCTGACGAAGGAGCTGTCCGGGCCGGTGTACGAGGTGCTGGGCAAGATCATGAAGGTCACCATAAACCGCAAACTGACCGGTCCGGGCAATTTCAAGGGGCACACCGGAACGCCCGCCGTTGGGTGCTCGTTTAAGGCGGCCGCAGGCTATCTGTACCCGTTGGAACGGGGCTTCATTTACGTGCACAAACCCCCGGTCCACATACGGTTTGAGGAGATAGCCACGGTCAACTTTGCGCGCAGCGGTGGCTCAACGAGAAGTTTCGATTTCGAGATTGAACTCAAGACCGGTACGGTGCACACGTTCAGCAGCATCGAAAAGGAGGAGTATTCGAAACTGTTCGACTTTATCGTCTCAAAGAAGCTGAACGTGAAGAACACGGGAGGCAAGGCGAGCTACAAGGACGACTTTGCCGACTCGGACAACGAGGGTGAACCGGACGCGTACCTGGCACGCGTGAAGGCGGAAGCAAAGGAACGTGACGAGGACGACGATGGTAGCGACTCGGAAGAATCCACCGACGAGGACTTCAACCCGAACCAGCAAGAGTCCGATGTGGCCGAGGAGTTCGACAGCAACGTGGAGTCATCGTCGGAGGATTCGGACGACGAGGATGGCAGCGGGGACAGCGGTGGCGGTAGTGGTTCCGACGGCGAGCGGCCGAAAAAGACCGACAAGAAGAAGGATAAGAAGGAGAAGGTAAAGGAAAAAGCACCGAAAAAGAAAGAACCCAAGGAAAAGAAGGAACCGAAGGCGAAGAAATCCAAGACGAAAGATTCCGGCGCACCGAAACGGCCCTCGACGGCGTTCATGATCTGGATGAATGCGACCCGCGACCAGATACGCAAGGACAACCCGGGCTTGTCGATCACCGAGATCAGCAAGAAGGGCGGCGAACTGTGGAAGGACCTGAAGGACAAAAAGGAGTGGGAGGCTAAGGCAGCGAAGGCGAAGGAAGACTACGCGGAGGCGATGGCCGCCTACAAGGCTGCGGGTGGTGGTGCTGGAGGAGGCGATGAGGACAGTGGAAAGGGTGAGAAGCGTAAGAAGAAACCGGTCGCCAAGAAATCGGACTCCGCGATGAAGGGCAGCGGCTTCAAGAGCAAAGAGTTCATCGATGGGGACGATTCGTCCAGTGGGGACGACGAAAAGAAGGACACGAAGAAGGCTAAGGCGCCGGAACCGGCCGCTAAGAAGGTAAGTGCAGGAACGCACGCACGCCGTTCTTGTTCAACAACGTAATTCGAACAAAATTTCTTTGTTTCTGTTTCAGAAATCGAAAAAGAAATCTGACTCTGAGTCGGAAATGTCCGAATCGGGAGAGGACGACGACGATGAGGAGTTGAGCGAGGGCAGTGATTAAATCTCGGGCCGTGGTCGTCTCATCGCGCGTTTCTCGCCAGGCGCAAGCTCATCACTCTACTCGTAACGATGTACTTTGCACGCATCCGTATTATCTGTACCCTCTCTATAGATCGAAACACAACAGAAGGAGCATGGTCGATGCAAAAAGGCTGGATATTCCATTGCAGGAGTTTGACACTAGAGCTCTTTCACTCATTGAATAAATTAATAATAAAATGTATGTTATGGTTTCTGAATAATGGCTATTACTTGAGAAATGCATTGTTTTCCCATAATTTTCGCGATTATTCATGAAGATGTTTCTATTAAATTCTGCAAGGCGAGCTACAAGGACGACTTTGCCGACTCGGACAACGAGGGTGAACCGGACGCGTACCTGGCACGCGTGAAGGCGGAAGCAAAGGAACGTGACGAGGACGACGATGGTAGCGACTCGGAAGAATCCACCGACGAGGACTTCAACCCGAACCAGCAAGAGTCCGATGTGGCCGAGGAGTTCGACAGCAACGTGGAGTCATCGTCGGAGGATTCGGACGACGAGGATGGCAGCGGGGACAGCGGTGGCGGTAGTGGTTCCGACGGCGAGCGGCCGAAAAAGACCGACAAGAAGAAGGATAAGAAGGAGAAGGTAAAGGAAAAAGCACCGAAAAAGAAAGAACCCAAGGAAAAGAAGGAACCGAAGGCGAAGAAATCCAAGACGAAAGATTCCGGCGCACCGAAACGGCCCTCGACGGCGTTCATGATCTGGATGAATGCGACCCGCGACCAGATACGCAAGGACAACCCGGGCTTGTCGATCACCGAGATCAGCAAGAAGGGCGGCGAACTGTGGAAGGACCTGAAGGACAAAAAGGAGTGGGAGGCTAAGGCAGCGAAGGCGAAGGAAGACTACGCGGAGGCGATGGCCGCCTACAAGGCTGCGGGTGGTGGTGCTGGAGGAGGCGATGAGGACAGTGGAAAGGGTGAGAAGCGTAAGAAGAAACCGGTCGCCAAGAAATCGGACTCCGCGATGAAGGGCAGCGGCTTCAAGAGCAAAGAGTTCATCGATGGGGACGATTCGTCCAGTGGGGACGACGAAAAGAAGGACACGAAGAAGGCTAAGGCGCCGGAACCGGCCGCTAAGAAGGTGAGTGCAGGAACGCACGCACGCCGTTCTTGTTCAACAACGTAATTCTAACAAAATTTCTTTGTTTCTGTTTCAGAAATCGAAAAAGAAATCTGACTCTGAGTCGGAAATGTCCGAATCGGGAGAGGACGACGACGATGAGGAGTTGAGCGAGGGCAGTGATTAAATCTCGGGCCGTGGTCGTCTCATCGCGCGTTTCTCGCCAGGCGCAAGCTCATCACTCTACTCGTAACGATGTACTTTGCACGCATCCGTATTATCTGTACCCTCTCTATAGATCGAAACACAACAGAAGGAGCATGGTCGATGCAAAAAGGCTGGATATTCCATTGCAGGAGTTTGACACTAGAGCTCTTTCACTCATTGAATAAATTAATAATAAAATGTATGTTATGGTTTCTGAATAATGGCTATTACTTGAGAAATGCATTGTTTTCCCATAATTTTCGCGATTATTCATGAAGATGTTTCTATTAAATTCTGCATTACACTGATTTCTGCGCGTAGATATCAAGGCGCGGTTCAATGTGTAACGGTTATTTTCTCCGCCATCACAGACGCACAGGAGCATAACCGACAAGAACACGGTACTCGTATGCTCTACCATCACACACACATACAAGCGCGCGCATAGGACCGGGTGCATTTCAGCGCAACCAAAGCCTGCTGTGGAAAGCAAACCGGGCAGAAGGGACGGCTCAAAGGAAAAGACCGTCCATGAGAGCGAACATAGGACCCCTTGCAAACGATGCTTCCCCTAAAAGGACGCGCTGCGAGTCCTAAACGATTCCCCCGTCCATGCCGCTGGGAAACGGAAGGTAGAAAGTAGACCGGGAGAAGACGCCGGGCGGAAAAAACACAGGCAAAACAGTACAGTAACAGCCGGCTTCGGTTCGTTCCCGCTTGCTCCCTTCGGTTAATATGGCAGGACTCTCGAAAGGATCAAGGCCCGCGTGAATGAGACCATTCTCTCCCGGCGTTAAGCATGCTTTCAACGACTTTAAAACGTTCCACGATGGTTGCAACGCTTGCAAACGGGGCGACATGTAAGGGCGTGCAATTTTTCCCTCTTAGTTTACCAAACGCTACTGAAAGCTGGTAGAGATTTTTGGGCACGCTAAACTAAACGCATACTTTTGCCCTTCGGTTGCATCAAATCCTTTTTTGTAGGTCACAGCACATGATTTTACAATGTAGGATGATATAAGAAAGGCGTTTCTCTTATTCGAAACTGTTTGCTTCTCGCCAGAGCCGGAAGAAAGCAAAACAGTGCGTTTTGGCGCCAAAAACTGGCGTCTGCAAAAATGGTTCCAGAATGTTGGCGGAACGACTTTAGTAAGTGTTGGAATGATGTAGGAACTGCTTTCGTTGGTACTTTTTGTCGTCGATACATAATATCCATTAAAAAAAAAGCCTAACAAGAATAACCTACACATACTGTAGTTGTTGTTGTTTGTATGGCTCATAGCGACTGATACAGCAGTTCCATAGGAGCCAGTATGAAACACATAACAAAGTAAATTGAAGTTGTTTTAAGTTATTGTATGTCTTGAGTTATACCTTCATAAAACAATATTAGGTTGTACTGTGTGTTGGAATTGATATAAGGCACGTGCATTCGCAAAGCATCGCCGTAGAGCTCGCCTACGTGCGGCACAGGGCATCCTACACCAGCGAAAATGAAGCGCGAACTTTCTTCCACAATCGTCCTACTTTGGCCGGGCCGATCGATTGGCATCGGTACCCCGCCGGGTACGGTGGAAAATTCGCGATAATGGCTCGTTTCGCGCCAAAATATTTTTCCCATATATTGGCTGCCCCGTTCGAACGGCCGACGGTTCGTCCATCTTCTTTGAGCAAAAAGGTTATTTCATTGAACACGGGGAACGGCGTCACTCACCGTCGGTACGATAAGAGGCGCTGGTAGCGTGCAAACGGTGGCACTCACCAACACATACACACCAAGTGGTGGCGAGTTAACCGAGAGCAGCACACCGCAAGCAGAAAGTGGGCTGTGTACGACTCGTCGAGCAGCGTCGGTAGAGTTTTTGAATTTTGCCTCTGAAGTCGGTTATCAATGGCGGCGTGCGTGTTGCGTTGTCTAGTGGGATGTTGTACTTTTTTTTCTCTTACACCCTGAATGTGGGGTTAGATTTATCGTTCGTAATGGGTAGAAAAATGTACACGGCATGTTAAATAAAATCGCATTTTCCCTAGCGTTACGAAAATATCACGTTCGAAAAGAGATGATGAGTAGCATCCATAAGATGTTCACAACGAGCTGCATTAAACCTATTTTGAAATAGAAATGTTTGCCTCGAGATTGTTGTGTATTTTGCAGTGTGAAAAAAAACATTTCAAATCAGCTTGTTTATTTAATTTTTTCTCAATAATATGCTAAGTTTTTTGTGACACAACTCCTACCGTTTTCAATATTTCGATGTGTGGGGGGAAGGCCTTTATTTCGCCCGTTCTTCGTCATTTTCTTGCGAAATGCTTCGACGAAAATTGAGACCTGATGAGCACCGAAATTTGCTGTGCTCACGCGGTACGGCGCCGCTGCTGGTACTCTTCCGTCGTTTTCGTCATTCTCAAACTTCATCAAACTTCATAAGTAGTTCACTTCCCAGCTCGACAACCATCAGCAGCCAGCAAAGCAGGCAGGTTAAGGGAATGTGCGCGCCTGTATGTGTTCGATCTGTTCGAGGAAGAAGAGACAGCAGCAGGCACACACCACGTTTCGTAGGTGAGAACACGGCATCGACACACAAGGGCAGCTGCGTGTGCGCGTCGTATCATCTTTTTTAACGTGCTGCGTGTTCCATTCTGCGTGAGAGCCGAATACACATTCACACATACATTTTTTTTGTTTGAACCATAGATGTGACGCCCCGTTCAGGAAGTTTCGTCTCTTATTCCCGTGTGTGCTCATTCAACACCGAATTTCAAGCCACCGATTCAAGCCAAGTGTGTCAGCAGAAAAAGCAGTGTCCGATGGAGTTGTGTGAGACCTGTGGCGTTGTTCCTCTCCAATACAAGCGCGTTCGCGCCATAAAACCAACCGCACTGAACCCGCGTGTGCGAGGATGCCAAGCGCGCGAGACCCGCGCGCTTTTCGGGGTTTCATACAAATTTGAATTGACAGAAAAGTAACGCTTCGTAACGTCGCATTTCTCTCGTTGGTTATTTTTCTCTAGTGAATGTTTTTTCTCCGGTTAAAAAATATTAAAAATTAAAAGATGTCGAGCGTGGCTTTTCTCCTTCCTACCGCACATAATCGGCTCTCAGTAGTGGTGTGCGATGTTCCACTGCCCAATGAGGCATGGGACAGCAAATAAAAAGGGAAGCCTGCGTGAAGAGTAAGCGGATGATGTAAATAGCGCGCGGAGCCACACAGAGTAGCTCTCATTTGCTTCCACCATTTTGTATGGTGGCACATGAAAACGGATACGCCAAGCGCTTGAAAAAATCCAAGCGCGCGACGGCGTTGTCTGCTTCGATGAAGGACTTAGATGAAATGTTTCATCTAGGGTTTTGAATTATAAATTTGTTTCTGATTTTATTTAATTAAAGTTTATTATTATATAAGTTTTGATTATGAAATGCAGAAATCAATAAATTCGGGTTCATTTGTATGAAAATTTGGTAAGATATCGTAGAGAGACGGTTGTTCTTATTCACACTTATCGCCTGACTAAAAAAGCGCGCGCATTTTCCCTAGCGTTACGAAAATATCACGTTCGAAAAGAGATGATGAGTAGCATCCATAAGATGTTCACAACGAGCTGCATTTTTTTACCCCCGGATGTGAGTGGTCACAGCCGCCTGGGCATGGCTTCGGTTGCCTAAAATAGCCCGCGCGTTGCGAAACAAGCGTCATCGACGCACACACTTTGATCCGTAACGACTTTTCCTTCCAAGATTTTCTTCTTCCGAACGAGACACGGCAGTGAAGAGCACCGTTTTCGACGTTTTTTTTTGTTTGAACCATAGATGTGACGCCCCGTTCAGGAAGTTTCGTCTCTTATTCCCGTGTGTGCTCATTCAACACCGAATTTCAAGCCACCGATTCAAGCCAAGTGTGTCAGCAGAAAAAGCAGTGTCCGATGGAGTTGTGTGAGACCTGTGGCGTTGTTCCTCTCCAATACAAGCGCGTTCGCGCCATAAAACCAACCGCACTGAACCCGCGTGTGTGTGTGTGTGCGTGTGTATGCACACTCTGTTAACGCGCAGTACCTGGCCGCGTCCGGGTGCGAGTGTGTGCGTGTGAGAGGGATCTCGCTCCTCGAGCCAGCCAGCTTGGCAAAGGCGGCACTCACGGTGAGGCACTCTCGCTGCTACCGAGGCCTGTGGCGTTGTTGGAACGCGTTCGAACTCGCAGTTGCAGTGAGGAGCGTTGTTGGCATTGGTCGTGTTTTCTCGAAACAGTCCGCTGGTGATTCTCGAGTTGGTGTCTTAAGTGTTGAAGAAAAGTAAGTTTTTGGCTTCTCGCAGCGGTTGCCGCAGCCTGCGGTACAGCAATATAGCGTACATTTTCCGGAAATTGAGGTTAAAATTCGAACAGTGCGACAATCGACCGGCATCGCTGTGCTTGTGTGTGCGTTTTACCTCGAAGAACTGGTTTTCGGTGTGTGCGTGCGATTTCTTCCAACGGTTTTCCTGGGTCTCTTGTGCCGAGCAGTGTATGACGCGCACGCACGCCTCGAGTTTTCGGATGTGCTATAGAAAGGCATTTTTACCAACGTTCATAGAAATGAAGGTTCCTGTGGGGGTTTCTTATCGACAAGAGCAAGCGACGCGGTGTAATTTTCGACGAATCTCTGCGGTGGTTTTTTTATACACACTTGCAACGCGTATCAACCAGAAATGGAGATATTATTTTTCACCTAAAATGCCGTTGGGGCGAAGTTTCGCTCCTCGTGACGCACGTATTCCAAGGACGGGAGAGACAAACGTGATGCTTCAATTGGTTGATTTGCGCCCAGAAATGTTGTCTGCAGTTCCTGGAACAAATGCTCCGATCGAATAATCCCGGGTAGTGATGGATTTTTTCCGTCAAACAATTTCCAAAGAGCGACGGCCACGCGCGCACATCATAACTACGGCGGCCAACGAATTCCTGGCTGTTATTTTTCCCGCTCTTTAATGGGGACCCTCTTCTCTAGAAGAGGCACACACAAGCAGAGCTCTCGGTAAAGCAAATGGCTACCGACGCCATGCTGCGAGCGAGACACAGGCCAACAACACCACCGTCTACCGACCGGACGATTCATGTGCGGTTTTCGAAGAGCAAGGGACGCTCGGATGTGTGTGTGTGTGCTTCTCTAGAAGAGGCACACACAAGCAGAGCTCTCGGTAAAGCAAATGGCTACCGACGCCATGCTGCGAGCGAGACACAGGCCAACAACACCACCGTCTACCGACCGGACGATTCATGTGCGGTTTTCGAAGAGCAAGGGACGCTCGGATGTGTGTGTGTGTGCGTGTGTATGCACACTCTGTTAACGCGCAGTACCTGGCCGCGTCCGGGTGCGAGTGTGTGCGTGTGAGAGGGATCTCGCTCCTCGAGCCAGCCAGCTTGGCAAAGGCGGCACTCACGGTGAGGCACTCTCGCTGCTACCGAGGCCTGTGGCGTTGTTGGAACGCGTTCGAACTCGCAGTTGCAGTGAGGAGCGTTGTTGGCATTGGTCGTGTTTTCTCGAAACAGTCCGCTGGTGATTCTCGAGTTGGTGTCTTAAGTGTTGAAGAAAAGTAAGTTTTTGGCTTCTCGCAGCGGTTGCCGCAGCCTGCGGTACAGCAATATAGCGTACATTTTCCGGAAATTGAGGTTAAAATTCGAACAGTGCGACAATCGACCGGCATCGCTGTGCTTGTGTGTGCGTTTTACCTCGAAGAACTGGTTTTCGGTGTGTGCGTGCGATTTCTTCCAACGGTTTTCCTGGGTCTCTTGTGCCGAGCAGTGTATGACGCGCACGCACGCCTCGAGTTTTCGGATGTGCTATAGAAAGGCATTTTTACCAACGTTCATAGAAATGAAGGTTCCTGTGGGGGTTTCTTATCGACAAGAGCAAGCGACGCGGTGTAATTTTCGACGAATCTCTGCGGTGGTTTTTTTTACCCCCGGATGTGAGTGGTCACAGCCGCCTGGGCATGGCTTCGGTTGCCTAAAATAGCCCGCGCGTTGCGAAACAAGCGTCATCGACGCACACACTTTGATCCGTAACGACTTTTCCTTCCAAGATTTTCTTCTTCCGAACGAGACACGGCAGTGAAGAGCACCGTTTTCGACGTTTTTTTTGTTTGAACCATAGATGTGACGCCCCGTTCAGGAAGTTTCGTCTCTTATTCCCGTGTGTGCTCATTCAACACCGAATTTCAAGCCACCGATTCAAGCCAAGTGTGTCAGCAGAAAAAGCAGTGTCCGATGGAGTTGTGTGAGACCTGTGGCGTTGTTCCTCTCCAATACAAGCGCGTTCGCGCCATAAAACCAACCGCACTGAACCCGCGTGTGCGAGGATGCCAAGCGCGCGAGACCCGCGCGCTTTTCGGGGTTTCATACAAATTTGAATTGACAGAAAAGTAACGCTTCGTAACGTCGCATTTCTCTCGTTGGTTATTTTTCTCTAGTGAATGTTTTTTCTCCGGTTAAAAAATATTAAAAATTAAAAGATGTCGAGCGTGGCTTTTCTCCTTCCTACCGCACATAATCGGCTCTCAGTAGTGGTGTGCGATGTTCCTCTGCCCAATGAGGCATGGGACAGCAAATAAAAAGGGAAGCCTGCGTGAAGAGTAAGCGGATGATGTAAATAGCGCGCGGAGCCACACAGAGTAGCTCTCATTTGCTTCCACCATTTTGTATGGTGGCACATGAAAACGGATACGCCAAGCGCTTGAAAAAATCCAAGCGCGCGACGGCGTTGTCTGCTTCGATGAAGGACTTAGATGAAATGTTTCATCTAGGGTTTTGAATTATAAATTTGTTTCTGATTTTATTTAATTAAAGTTTATTATTATATAAGTTTTGATTATGAAATGCAGAAATCAATAAATTCGGGTTCATTTGTATGAAAATTTGGTAAGATATCGTAGAGAGACGGTTGTTCTTATTCACACTTATCGCCTGACTAAAAAAGCGCGCGCATTTTCCCTAGCGTTACGAATATGGGTGGGATTTTGAAAATTAATTTCCCGCGTCGGGACGCGTCTGAAGCGCGAACTTTCTTCCACAATCGTCCTACTTTGGCCGGGCCGATCGATTGGCATCGGTACCCCGGCGGGTACGGTGGAAAATTCGCGAAAATGGCTCGTTTCGCGCCAAAATATTTTTCCCATATATTGGCTGCCCCGTTCGAACGGCCGACGGTTCGTCCATCTTCTTTAAAAAAAAGCCTAACAAGAATAACCTACACATACTGTAGTTGTTGTTGTTTGTATGGCTCATAGCGACTGATACAGCAGTTCCATAGGAGCCAGTATGAAACACATAACAAAGTAAATTGAAGTTGTTTTAAGTTATTGTATGTCTTGAGTTATACCTTCATAAAACAATATTAGGTTGTACTGTGTGTTGGAATTGATATAAGGCACGTGCATTCGCAAAGCATCGCCGTAGAGCTCGCCTACGTGCGGCACAGGGCATCCTACACCAGCGAAAACGTAAACAAAGCGTCACTCCGGTAGAATCGCTTGCCGTTTGGGCCGTACTTGTTGATGTCGGGACGTAGCAGTGCGCTGTTGGTTATGCAATTTAGGTGCGGAAATTGACTGAAATGCATTTATCAAGCCTGTGTTAACGTAAAACAAGCGATAAAACGCCATAAAAAGGAAATTTTAGGTGACTTTCGATGGACTTTGCACAAAAAAATCTCCCATGGCGTCCCGGCGAAGAAATCTTCCCATGGGAACGTTACTTTTGCTGCAATCTTCATGATAAAGACCCCCTTATATTAGGCCAAAAACGCATTCCCGTCTCGTATATTAGGGTGTAAATAATAACGCCGGCTTCTGCGGTGCGGTTCAAAAGTGACGTACCGTGGGGCGCTCACGCACACCACCGCGCGCGGCACGTCAAACCGAGCCCGTGTCACCGCCGTCGCGCTGCGCTTGTGTGCGTGCGCTCACTCACCTCGCTGGTAGACAAAGCTTTCCCTTTTGATTCTTCGAAGTGCTGCTCCGTAGCCGAGCTGCTCACATACAGTTTTTCAGTCCCGAAGTAAGTGTTCTGCCCCGTGTCTGTCTCCTCGGTGTGTCCATAGGAAAAAAGTGGTCATAAATTAGTGCATTTTGTGCGGCCGATTTCTCCAGGATCTTCCACCGGTAAGTCGCATCTCCCGTTCTACGACTTATGGTGGCGATATTCAAAGAGTATTTTTCGCGCTGACCGCAAAAATCCGTGACGGTTTAGGGGGAAAAAATCGGAAATTTCCGAGGCGCTTCGCTGGCGTGGGTTCGCTCGGCGCATCCACTATGGCGACATATTGGAATCGTGTGCGGGCGATGGTGACGACGGCACCGAAATCGGACGATTGCGGTCGATCCGGGCGTCGCTGGGCGCGGTGGCGTGTGAAATAGTTTGCGGGAATGATTTTCGCACCACCAGAACCACATTTTGGGCCCGTGCGTGCCATTCGGTGGAACAGAAAAAATCGCCAAACGCCAAAATGGCTGTGATGTGCCGAGAGCGCCTATGGCTTCCGAGCACCCCGTGCGGGCAGTAAATATGGGTGGGATTTTGAAAATTAATTTCCCGCGTCGGGACGCGTCTGAAGCGCGAACTTTCTTCCACAATCGTCCTACTTTGGCCGGGCCGATCGATTGGCATCGGTACCCCGAACTTTAGTAAGTGTTGGAATGATGTAGGAACTGCTTTCGTTGGTACTTTTTGTCGTCGATACATAATATCCATTAAAAAAAGCCTAACAAGAATAACCTACACATACTGTAGTTGTTGTTGTTTGTATGGCTCATAGCGACTGATACAGCAGTTCAATTTCAAATCAGCTTGTTTATTTAATTTTTTCTCAATAATATGCTAAGTTTTTTGTGACACAACTCCTACCGTTTTCAATATTTCGATGTGTGGGGGGAAGGCCTTTATTTCGCCCGTTCTTCGTCATTTTCTTGCGAAATGCTTCGACGAAAATTGAGACCTGATGAGCACCGAAATTTGCTGTGCTCACGCGGTACGGCGCCGCTGCTGGTACTCTTCCGTCGTTTTCGTCATTCTCAAACTTCATCAAACTTCATAAGTAGTTCACTTCCCAGCTCGACAACCATCAGCAGCCAGCAAAGCAGGCAGGTTAAGGGAATGTGCGCGCCTGTATGTGTTCGATCTGTTCGAGGAAGAAGAGACAGCAGCAGGCACACACCACGTTTCGTAGGTGAGAACACGGCATCGACACACAAGGGCAGCTGCGTGTGCGCGTCGTATCATCTTTTTTAACGTGCTGCGTGTTCCATTCTGCGTGAGAGCCGAATACACATTCACACATACATGAGCACCGCACACCGCGACGAGAGAAGAGAGAAAGAGCATATTAGGTAGCTGGGCAGCATATTTCATTTATCAGCAAGAGCAAAACGACCAAAAAGTAGCAGCAAGCAGCGCCGTGCGCCGTGACACTTCATTTTGGAAGGGAAGGCCAGCGCTTTTCGAGGGTCACGAGACGGAGAGAGAGAGAATTCGTTGCTTGTGTTTCTTGAGATACACCCCACCGTGAATATGAGCGCGGGGGGTTGTTTTTGGCGTTACATGGCGTTATGGGTTTGTTTGCAGTGGTGGCAAAGAAGGTGACTGGTAGGTTGGCCAGAAATCCGTTTAAAACGGACGCCAAGCCTGAAGGCAGGATACAGGAGACACATCAGCAATGAATGCCAACAACGTCATCATTTTATGATTTTTTTTTCTTCTCGTGGCACTCATTTCGCTTGAGGGGAGAGTATGCTTGAGCGAGAATCGGTCGCCTTCTCTGTTCCAAAGGCACCTTCGATTCGGATTCGATTTTGATTTTAGCTTCTGCGTAGGGATTCCTTTGGCTACAGATGTCATGGAGCAAGCAGAAGCGAGGGAGGATTTGAGTGTTTAGGAAACAACGGGTATGCAAGATATGCCCCGTGTATTGCGGAAAGAGGAGCGGGGGGTTCAGACGTTAAACTGTTTTCCGGTCATGGCTTTCTCGAGAGAAGAGCTCGAAACGGTTTTATGCGCACATGATGATGCTGGAGCCATCGCGGTAGTCTGTCTTGTTTGTTTCACTTACAGAGTGAGACAGAAAGGAGCTGAGATGTAATAAACCGAAAAAAATTCAAATTTTATATCTATGACCTCTCACTTGGTGTCGCCATCCATTTTGATGTATTCTCTTTATGTAACGCACTTTTCATTGTACGGTGTCTAATAAATGTGTTTCATTACCTATCTTTCGGAACAGAAAATTTTAATTGTTTGTAACAAAAAGCAACAACCGTATCAACCATCATCATGGCAGAGAAACCAAAGCGTCCTCTATCGGCGTACATGCTGTGGCTGAATTCGGCCCGCGAACAGATCAAGAAGGAGAACCCCGGAATTAAAGTGACAGAGATTGCCAAGAAGGGCGGAGAGCTGTGGCGTGGAATGAAGGACAAGAGCGTAAGTGTCTTGTGTGTTGAGCATTGTGCGCTCCAATATTCATACTATATTTTATTTCCAGTGCATGAGCTGGTAGCATATTACGTGTTAATTCGGTAAACTAATATTCTTTTGTTACGTTCAATGTTGGTGTCCCATTTTTCGCAGGAGTGGGAGTACAAGGCAGCCAAGATGAAGGATGAGTACAACAAACAGATGCAGGATTTCGAGCGGAACGGTGGCAGCAAGGACGCCGGCGGCAAGAAAAAGAAAGGTGCAAAAAAAGTTGCCAAAAAGAGCAAAAAGAAGGATTCGGAGGATGAGGATGACGAGTCTGGAGATGAGAGCGACTGAACTAATCACTAACCTTAAAATAATTATTTTTAATTTATTGTGTAAATGTTCGGGGCCTTACTTCAACTACAAATCACAGCATCTCTCTCTATCCCTCACAAACACAAAACGATCCCTGTCCTCCTCTTCCCCTCACCCTTCAGCCGAGTCCTAAAAAAACATCCCAGTAATCCCGCCCGAATTTCGTTCAATACCAGTAAAATAACAAACAAAACCCTTTCTCTACAAACACCACAAAAGGCTTTCGATCGTTGATTAACATTCAGATTATCCTTGTCCAAACGAAACAAAAAAACTGTAACTGTACTGCTACAACACCCCCCTATCTACTCTACAAAACTACTAACTTCTACCAACTTGCCACCGCGTCACACACAACTTTACACAAAATTGAAAAGAAAAAAAAAAGGCCCGGTTGTTGTTTGTTGGTTTTTCAATAGGTAAAACTCTATTTTCCACTTGTCATTTTACGTTTAGTTGTTTTTTTTTCTTTTCAATTTTGTGTAAAGTTGTGTGTGACGCGGTGGCAAGTTGGTAGAAGTTAGTAGTTTTGTAGAGTAGATAGGGGGGTGTTGTAGCAGTACAGTTACAGTTTTTTTGTTTCGTTTGGACAAGGATAATCTGAATGTTAATCAACGATCGAAAGCCTTTTGTGGTGTTTGTAGAGAAAGGGTTTTGTTTGTTATTTTACTGGTATTGAACGAAATTCGGGCGGGATTACTGGGATGTTTTTTTAGGACTCGGCTGAAGGGTGAGGGGAAGAGGAGGACAGGGATCGTTTTGTGTTTGTGAGGGATAGAGAGAGATGCTGTGATTTGTAGTTGAAGTAAGGCCCCGAACATTTACACAATAAATTAAAAATAATTATTTTAAGGTTAGTGATTAGTTCAGTCGCTCTCATCTCCAGACTCGTCATCCTCATCCTCCGAATCCTTCTTTTTGCTCTTTTTGGCAACTTTTTTTGCACCTTTCTTTTTCTTGCCGCCGGCGTCCTTGCTGCCACCGTTCCGCTCGAAATCCTGCATCTGTTTGTTGTACTCATCCTTCATCTTGGCTGCCTTGTACTCCCACTCCTGCGAAAAATGGGACACCAACATTGAACGTAACAAAAGAATATTAGTTTACCGAATTAACACGTAATATGCTACCAGCTCATGCACTGGAAATAAAATATAGTATGAATATTGGAGCGCACAATGCTCAACACACAAGACACTTACGCTCTTGTCCTTCATTCCACGCCACAGCTCTCCGCCCTTCTTGGCAATCTCTGTCACTTTAATTCCGGGGTTCTCCTTCTTGATCTGTTCGCGGGCCGAATTCAGCCACAGCATGTACGCCGATAGAGGACGCTTTGGTTTCTCTGCCATGATGATGGTTGATACGGTTGTTGCTTTTTGTTACAAACAATTAAAATTTTCTGTTCCGAAAGATAGGTAATGAAACACATTTATTAGACACCGTACAATGAAAAGTGCGTTACATAAAGAGAATACATCAAAATGGATGGCGACACCAAGTGAGAGGTCATAGATATAAAATTTGAATTTTTTTCGGTTTATTACATCTCAGCTCCTTTCTGTCTCACTCTGTAAGTGAAACAAACAAGACAGACTACCGCGATGGCTCCAGCATCATCATGTGCGCATAAAACCGTTTCGAGCTCTTCTCTCGAGAAAGCCATGACCGGAAAACAGTTTAACGTCTGAACCCCCCGCTCCTCTTTCCGCAATACACGGGGCATATCTTGCATACCCGTTGTTTCCTAAACACTCAAATCCTCCCTCGCTTCTGCTTGCTCCATGACATCTGTAGCCAAAGGAATCCCTACGCAGAAGCTAAAATCAAAATCGAATCCGAATCGAAGGTGCCTTTGGAACAGAGAAGGCGACCGATTCTCGCTCAAGCATACTCTCCCCTCAAGCGAAATGAGTGCCACGAGAAGAAAAAAAAATCATAAAATGATGACGTTGTTGGCATTCATTGCTGATGTGTCTCCTGTATCCTGCCTTCAGGCTTGGCGTCCGTTTTAAACGGATTTCTGGCCAACCTACCAGTCACCTTCTTTGCCACCACTGCAAACAAACCCATAACGCCATGTAACGCCAAAAACAACCCCCCGCGCTCATATTCACGGTGGGGTGTATCTCAAGAAACACAAGCAACGAATTCTCTCTCTCTCCGTCTCGTGACCCTCGAAAAGCGCTGTCCTTCCCTTCCAAAATGAAGTGTCACGGCGCACGGCGCTGCTTGCTGCTACTTTTTGGTCGTTTTGCTCTTGCTGATAAATGAAATATGCTGCCCAGCTACCTAATATGCTCTTTCTCTCTTCTCTCGTCGCGGTGTGCGGTGCTCATGTATGTGTGAATGTGTATTCGGCTCTCACGCAGAATGGAACACGCAGCACGTTAAAAAAGATGATACGACGCGCACACGCAGCTGCCCTTGTGTGTCGATGCCGTGTTCTCACCTACGAAACGTGGTGTGTGCCTGCTGCTGTCTCTTCTTCCTCGAACAGATCGAACACATACAGGCGCGCACATTCCCTTAACCTGCCTGCTTTGCTGGCTGCTGATGGTTGTCGAGCTGGGAAGTGAACTACTTATGAAGTTTGATGAAGTTTGAGAATGACGAAAACGACGGAAGAGTACCAGCAGCGGCGCCGTACCGCGTGAGCACAGCAAATTTCGGTGCTCATCAGGTCTCAATTTTCGTCGAAGCATTTCGCAAGAAAATGACGAAGAACGGGCGAAATAAAGGCCTTCCCCCCACACATCGAAATATTGAAAACGGTAGGAGTTGTGTCACAAAAAACTTAGCATATTATTGAGAAAAAATTAAATAAACAAGCTGATTTGAAATGTTTTTTTTCACACTGCAAAATACACAACAATCTCGAGGCAAACATTTCTATTTCAAAATAGGTTTAACGCTATATATCCGGAAATAGAACCATACACACACACACACACAAGAAGCAAGCGGAAACGAGTATGTGAGAGAAAGAGAGAGTGTAATACACATACATAACACAGCACACACGGCACGGTAAATGATCTGGTAAAGTGGCGGTGTGTTACCACCAGTCAGATAGTATTCGGACGCAATCGTTTGAATGTGGAGCTGTTATCAGTGCACACACTTAACAACACAACACAAGGTGGAAGAGAATGGTAACTCTTTGTACGCGTGTGTAATGGCCTGAAAGAGGAAGATGAGCTACGACAAAAATGACGATCGAGAAGCGATCAAGAGAATGCAACAATCTGCAGAAGCACAGCATCAATCATCAGCGATGGCCCTGCGGATTGTTCCATAATGACAATGATTGTGAGGAGTGGGTGGTGTTGTTATGATATGGACAGAACACATAATCACATAAGAGGAGACACGTGAAACTGGCTTGAGCCCTTCATCTTCAAAGTGTATTGCGCAATGCAACACAGGAGTGATAGTACACGTTAAGAAAATGCAGTTGTGTTGGCCAGCTTCTTAGGCCATCCAAGCCCACAATATTCCTCGCACAGATCAAATATATCCAATTCTATCAATACCCCCTGTGTCTTTCTTCTTCCACCACGCTTCTTCTCTCGAAGTCATCTTCATCTCACCCATCACCTCGCGAAAGGAGAAAAGTTCACAATCTTCGTACTAGATGAGCGTTCACCACCAAGGAGGGAGAAGAATAATAGTAGCGGCGGAGGGATATTTCCCAAAAAATGCGTTTGGCCCGGTTGTTGTTTGTTGGTTTTTCAATAGGTAAAACTCTATTTTCCACTTGTCATTTTACGTTTAGTTGTTTTTTTTTCTTTTCAATTTTGTGTAAAGTTGTGTGTGACGCGGTGGCAAGTTGGTAGAAGTTAGTAGTTTTGTAGAGTAGATAGGGGGGTGTTGTAGCAGTACAGTTACAGTTTTTTTGTTTCGTTTGGACAAGGATAATCTGAATGTTAATCAACGATCGAAAGCCTTTTGTGGTGTTTGTAGAGAAAGGGTTTTGTTTGTTATTTTACTGGTATTGAACGAAATTCGGGCGGGATTACTGGGATGTTTTTTTAGGACTCGGCTGAAGGGTGAGGGGAAGAGGAGGACAGGGATCGTTTTGTGTTTGTGAGGGATAGAGAGAGATGCTGTGATTTGTAGTTGAAGTAAGGCCCCGAACATTTACACAATAAATTAAAAATAATTATTTTAAGGTTAGTGATTAGTTCAGTCGCTCTCATCTCCAGACTCGTCATCCTCATCCTCCGAATCCTTCTTTTTGCTCTTTTTGGCAACTTTTTTTGCACCTTTCTTTTTCTTGCCGCCGGCGTCCTTGCTGCCACCGTTCCGCTCGAAATCCTGCATCTGTTTGTTGTACTCATCCTTCATCTTGGCTGCCTTGTACTCCCACTCCTGCGAAAAATGGGACACCAACATTGAACGTAACAAAAGAATATTAGTTTACCGAATTAACACGTAATATGCTACCAGCTCATGCACTGGAAATAAAATATAGTATGAATATTGGAGCGCACAATGCTCAACACACAAGACACTTACGCTCTTGTCCTTCATTCCACGCCACAGCTCTCCGCCCTTCTTGGCAATCTCTGTCACTTTAATTCCGGGGTTCTCCTTCTTGATCTGTTCGCGGGCCGAATTCAGCCACAGCATGTACGCCGATAGAGGACGCTTTGGTTTCTCTGCCATGATGATGGTTGATACGGTTGTTGCTTTTTGTTACAAACAATTAAAATTTTCTGTTCCGAAAGATAGGTAATGAAACACATTTATTAGACACCGTACAATGAAAAGTGCGTTACATAAAGAGAATACATCAAAATGGATGGCGACACCAAGTGAGAGGTCATAGATATAAAATTTGAATTTTTTTCGGTTTATCGTTGTTCCGTTGGCATGTGTTAGTCCTGTGTGTATGTGTGTGTGTGTGTATGGTTCTATTTCCGGAAATATGCCGCCGACGTCGTTCCTTTATTATTAAGAGGAAGGTTGTGTATTTCTCAGCTAAAACAGCACACAAGACCCACGCGCGCAACCTGCGTAGAAAATGCAACCGCGCGCGCGCCCTCGCACTCGCCAAACAACAAACAGTAGAAAAGCAGCACTAACCGACAGTAATTTACCTACTTTTTTGTTTGCCTTACATACGAGCCTCTAGAACTTTTAGTAAAATTTGTTTGAAAACGATAAAAAACAAAACGCCTCTCTCACCTACCAGCCCCAGGCATCTCTCCAGACGTTTTCCTCCTTTTGTTTCTTTCTCTTCTCTTAGACTCTGGTCCGGCGTGTTGTGACACGCATTCTGCAATCTGCTTATGTGTGTGCCACAACCGCAAGGATCCGTGTGTTGCTTTGATGGAAAAATACTGATCCTCCTTAATTTTACGTGTTTCTTTTGTTTCTTTTTCAAGGCAGGCCGTGATTAATTAATGACCTTTGATAAGAGTGAGGAGAGGGGATAGAAACGTGGAGAGAGGAAAGGAAAGAGGAAGGGAGAGGAGCGGAAGAGGAAGGAGGAGGACGCGCTGGCGGTATGGTCGGTGTGTGTCTGTCGGCGAAGAGAGAAACGCGAAAGTCTGCACTTTTCTTCTCCCTCCTGTTTTTATCGTACAACTGCGCGGAATCGCTAATCTCTTCTACTTTGTTTTTCAATTCATCTTATTAAGTTAGCATGTGACGAAAGTAATACAAAAATGAGACAAAAACACTTTTACAAATGAGATAAAATTATTCTTAGTGTGGTAGGGAACGCAAGCGAAAGGGAACAGTTTAGGGAAAAGGGGGGATCTTAATAAGTAATTTTATATTCAGTGAAGCTAGTGTATCTATCCATCC
>KZ072629.1:165484-175757 GCA_002091845.1 Anopheles cracens
GAGAGCGTGTTCCCACCACCTGTGTCCAGATGTTAACAATTTCTTCATTCTACCCAGCGCAGCGCCGAAGTGTGTACTATGCAGAAGAACAGCAAGAGCGCTGGGCCGACTGTGTTGTGACTGCCGATTTCAGTGCCCTTCTTCGCGAAACGTTGCGAAATTCCAATTCCCCAGCAGCCCCATACTCTACTCTAACCCCACCCCACCCCGATAGGAACGAAACGAGTGAGCAAGCGCGTGGAAACGTTAACTCCGCCGTCGCTGGAGCGGGTTGGTTATCAGTGTTCAGTTTTCGGGATGCGTTCGTCGGACCATAGTGTGGCGGGAGCGTGCGTGAAGCTGTGAAGGGGCCCCACGAAGTAGAACGTTTTTTACACCAACCGTGACAGGTGTCGTTAGCTCACGAGGGTCTAATAGACGGTACGGTGTGCGACCAGACCAGAACTGAAAGTTGAAAGTGTCGAGCGTACAAATCAAACTATCGCTACAATCAAACAAGTGTGCAGAGAACAGGATCACCATGGCGACACTGCTGAAGAACGTTACCAACAGCATCTGCCATGCGTTCAATGCTTTGCAGCAGAACCGGGATGGTTTTGTGAGCAAGTCGAAGCTGAAGGTAAGCAAAGCAGTGACTGGGAATCGGATTGGCGACCCGAATTGTGCTTTTTCAAAAGTTCCTAGCGTTTTTTTGACACCTTCCCTTGCCATAAACCGTGTCTGTAAACGACCACGAAAGGAAGCAATAAAGCGGTTGAGTGTAAATAGACCTGGCTTTAATGGGACCGATAGAGCTTTCCGATTTGGCGCACTTCACTAATAGAACGACTCTAAAATTCTGGCTGCTTCCTGGTTCTTCGCGACCGGCTTTATTGCACCGGCCCCTACGCATCTAGTAATTGTGGCTTCCAAACCTACCGTTCCCAGGTGTTAACGGCCAACATCGCTACGCTGCTGGATCTGTACGGTGTGGAGCGCGGACTGGATCACTTCCGCTCGACGGCAACGCTCAACTTCGAGCACTACCGGTACTACCTGGCGCAGGAAGTGTTTGCCGGCGTGTCGAACGAGCTGCCGCTGGCGGCGTTGCGCAACTACGAAACCAAAATCGATGAGGTAAGGCTCGACCCAGGTGGTGACAGTACGCCCTGAACGGCCTGACTGAACGGCTTCTACGAACTCCCTTCGAACAGGTCTGTTGGTTGGTGTGCCGGATGAACTTCCCGGCGAACGATCGGTACTACACGCAGGAAGCCGTCTACCAGCTGTTCCGCATCTTCTGCCTGGTGGCCGATCTGACGGCCGATGCGTCCGAGCCGGATCTGTTCGCGGTGAAGATCCATCCGATGGAGGCGCTGATCATCATCAAGCACTTGCTGAACGCGCTCGGGTTGAACTACGATGGCGACGGCAAGTACGACTACCTGCGCACGTCGGATGCGGCGCTCGAGTTCGGTGAGCTGCTGGAGATGCTGCGGTTCAAGAACTACGACAAGGTGAACGACTACCGCGAGTCGATCTGCGAGGCGATCGGCGACATGTACCAGACGCTGATCGAGGATGTGATCAAGAAGGGTTACCTGTTCCGGCGTGGCTACGTGCTGCCCACGTTCCGGGAGTACTTTTTCGTGCTGCAGCCGTGCGAGCTGTCGTACTACAAGCACCCGGCCGACCGGGAAGTGTGCGGCACGATCGTGCTCGATTCGCGCTTCATGGTCAAACCGGCGGGCAATCCGAGCTCGGGCAAGCAGGAGAAGGTGCAGCGGTTCACGCTCGTGTCGGGCGACCGGACGTACGAGCTGGGCACGCCCGACCACAAGACGCGCCTGCAGTGGATCGCGGCCCTGCAGCTGGCCATCACGTACTCGACCGGGCGCGAAGGGTTCCAGCGCGACACGGTGAACAGGCGGAAGCAGCAGCGCGAGGCGGACCAGCGCCGCCGGCGAGAGGAGGAACAGCTACGCAGCCAACACCTGCGCCGGCTGGAGGAGACGCACGTGCAGCTGGAGCGCGAGAAGCAGGCCCGGTTGGCGGCGGAATCGCAGGCCCGCCAGTACGAGGCGGTCGCCCGGGAGGATTCGCGTCGCGTCGCCGAGCTGGAGGACGTGAAGCTGTGCCTGGAGAAGATGCTCGAGGACGAGATACAGGCGAAGCGGGACGAGGAGATCGTGCGGGCGCTACAGGCACGGGTACTGGCGGAGGAGTGGGAGAAGCGCGAGGAGCTGGAGCAACTGCAGGCGGAACAGAAGAGTCTGCTGGAGCAGGAGCGCCAGAAGCGGATGGAGTTCGAGCATCGGCAGCAGGAGAACGAACAGAAGCTGCTGGAAGCGGAGGGTATGCTGCGGCAGCTGGAGGAGGAGCGGAAGCGATTGGACCGGGAGCTGAAGCTGGCCCGCCAGAAGATCCAGCTGTCGGAAGACAACAAGGGCATCGTGGAGGCGAAACTACAGGTTGGTTCGAGAGGTCCGCATACAAAGCTTTGAGACTGCATCTCCGCCTTTTCCTCCCGTTTCAGGCCATGTCTCGCACGTATAGGACCAGCGCAGGAGAGTTCATGATCCGCCGGACGCAGTCGTTCGTGGCGGCCGATCGGCCAGTGCTCGTGGCCGGTACCAGATCGTCCCACCGGTTTAGCTAGAGCGTACCGATCCGTCCTCCGTAGTGGCAGTGTAACTTATTAACAGACTTCTTTTACGTACGAGTATATAAAGTTTTTTTTTGTCTGCGGACCTGTGTTTGTAAGCACTAACCACAACCATTCCACACGCACACAGATACCGTAGTTAGCTGTAAGGGTTTATTTAATAAAACTTTAAACTGAACGCGAACGTTCTCATTAGGCCGTGTTAGGCTGCACCATGGAGTAGATGACGGACGATTTGGCCCGGACGCCTAGCAGCCGCTCGTTGCGGATCGCATTGCTAAGGTTGCCCTCGATGCAGGTCACCGGCCGGTGTTGGTGGCCGTGGAAGCGCACCATTTTCCTGGTGCTCTCCTTCACGATCACCTGCTCGTCGATGCGCACCAGCTTCTCGATCCTCATCGAGGCGGGCCGCTTGGTGAGCAGATCTTCGTGCGACTCCACCGGCCCGCCGCTGTTCATGTTGACCGTGATGAGATAGTCCTTGAGGTGCGCCTTCAGCTGCTCGTTCTGGTCGAGCAGCTGTTGCTTTTCCTCGCGCAGGCAGGCCACGTCAATGCGCGCCTTGTTGAACCGCATCCAGAAGCTTTCGAACAGCTCGGCCGTATCGAAAACCTCGCGCTTGAACGATTCCATCGACGAGCCGGCAGCGGTGGCGACGGTACCGGCCGAGACATGCGGTTCCTCGCCCGCGTTCGGGCGTCGCACGAACGGCAACAGATCCTCGGACTCGGTTGCGTACTTCTTGCAGAAGCTCGCTATTTGGTAGATCGATTTCACCTTCTTCAGCATGCCCTGCAGATGCTTGATCGCGTCGTTGCTGTAGACGGCGAGTGTCTTCAGCTGCTCATTGTCGAGCCGGGTGCCGAGCTCCATGTCCTGCTTTAGGTTCTGCACGCGCAGCTGCAGCTCCGACTTGCTCTTCTGCATCTGCTTCATGTTGAAATCGTGCTCCTCTTTCAGTGTCGCCAGCTTCAGCCGCAGATCCGCTATCTGGTCACTGAGCCGGGCCACCTCGGCGTAGTGATCCTGAATGTTTTTCGTGTCGCTCGAGTCTTGATCGCGCAGCGTGTTGTACTCGTTCCGATACTCCTCCGTGTTGCGCAGGTACAGATTCAGCACACGCTGAAACTCTTTCCACAGACGCTCCATTTCGCGCTCCCGCTCTTTGGTGATCATTTCCAGCTTCAGTATCATCTGCAATGGGACGTGGGGAAGGTGAATGAAATAGCTGAGTGATGGCATGTCTAGGTTTGAGGTCAATTAATGTGTCCGCACTACATCCACGTGAAGGTGCCCCTTTGTTGCCACGTTGACATGACACATCGCCGATTTGTCCATCAAAAGCGCGTCGTGTGGGTATAAAACCTGCACCGCTGCATCGGACGTGATTAGTTAGCTCGTGAGTTGGTCGGTCGTTGGCGAAACGATGCAACAGTATTAGCAAAAACGCCCCAATGGATCAGCGGAAGTGGGCCTCCGTCGGTATAGGTACGGTGATCGTCGTGTCTGTGTTTGTGTTGGGTACGTATGTTAATCCCGCCGAAGGGTTGCGGTGCCGCTCAAGTGAAGGGCCAAGCACGGAGGACGTTAAGCGGATCGTACGAACATGTTTGACCAGGATAACGAACGCTGGATCCGAGAATCGAAGCAGCGACGAGTATCCGGACTATGATTCATCCGCGTCGGATGAAACGGGTGAGGAACAGAACGGTGCAGATGGCAGGAAAGACAGTACGAACAGTAAGCGGGGAACGAACAACAAGCCCTACTTCGATCGTGGAAATGGGCGTATGGATTGGCCGGAGGATGGTAACAGACGGCGGCAGATGGACCGACGGGATGGTCAACGCAACGGCATGGATGGACGAACGAGAATGGGTGATCGTGGCCGAGATCGTAACGAAGAGGAACAACACATGATGCGTGACTACGGAAGGGGTCACCACCGACGCAAACGACAGTACTACGGAGGTCAAGGCGCACCTTCCAGTGGAGACTACACGAGCTACGGACGAACCCCTTCGCCGGCGTACGGAGAACCGGGCCCGGGCAATGGATCAAGCGGAGGGAATTCTTCATCGCTCGAACGCGATCGAGCGTGCCTGATGCAGTGTTTCTTCGAAGAGCTGAAAGCGACGAACGCGGACGGCTTCCCGGAGAAACACAAGGTGCTGCACGTCATCACGAAGGACATCCGCGAGCACGAGCTGCGTGAGTTCTACGTCGACTCGATACAGGAGTGCTTCCATATGCTCGGCATGGACAGCCGGCTGAAGGACAAGTGCGAGTACTCGATGCGCTTTGTGACGTGCCTGAGCGACCGCTTCCAGTCCAACTGTGAGGATTGGGACAGTATCACTTCAGCAATGTTCTAGGTCCGTAAGTTCGACGCATGATACAGACGCAGACGCACACGCGGCACTTTCATCACTTTCCTCCGTTAGATACAATAAAATTCCATCTTGCTTACCGAGTTCTTCAGCTCGTCCTTCTTCAGCATGTGTTCCTCCTCGTTGCGGATCCGATCGGTGCGTGCCTTCTCGGCGAGCCCGTAAAACACACACTCGAGATGCTTCTGGAGCTCGAACTTTTTCGACTTGTACAGGTCCATCTCGCGCTCGTAGTTCTCGATGATTTCTTTCTTATCCAGCTCGTACAGTTCCATCAGAAAGTTGACGCGATCGTTGTGAATACCTGCATGGCACGGGACGTTACAAGCGGGAGGATATAAATTGAACGAAAATGATGATAACGAAATCTTATCGCTTACGGATGATCTTCTCCACGCGCTCCATGTGCGCGTGCAGCATGGTCGAGTAGAGATCCTCCGATTCATCCAGATCGCACAGGAGGCGCTTTATGACGGCGTTCTTGTTCTCGATGCACTCGGTACAGGTCTTCTCGACTGCCTCCACCTCCTCCTTCAGCTCCTTGCACTTGATGTTGCGCAAAATGGAGCGCCATTCCTGGTTGATTTTCGCCAAGTTAAGTCGAGCAAAAGCGTCCTCCCGTTTCAGCTTATTCTGTAGAGATAGTCAGATAAACGTTAGCAGTGCAATGTGGTGCTTGCGAGATTATCAAACTTTTCGGTACAAACTTTCATGAACGTCGCGATAAGCTGCTGCTTGCGGCGTCGGGCTTCCTCCTCCATGTCGGCACGATGCTGCAAATAACGGGCCCGCTCCTCTTCGGACATTTTGGCCAGCTTATTTTTGTTGCCTCCTTTTTTCTTTCCCATTTTGAAATCTCTTGACAGTGGTTGACCTCTTTACAATAGACACAGTTTTAGTTAGTTGCTCTAAAAACGACAAGCACTCGCCGCAGCTCCTGTCGACCAAGTAGGCACACGCTGTTTATTTTGTGACAGCGAAAACGGTGCCAGTTGAGTTCGGTTCCTTGGCAACGGGGTCGGCTGAAGCACGCAGCCGTAGTTGGCGGTGTCGCATGGAAGCCGCGGCGGGTTTGTTTGAGGAGTATTTTGTAGCTTCGAATCAATTCGCGATGGAGCTTTGTTAGGAACGGAACAATATTTAAGAAACGTTCAGAAGAATGGCAAGTGCTTCGAGTGCTAACCAACTTCTCCAACAATGTTGCAGGAGTCTCAAAGGACACTCAAAGTATTCACGATGTCCGTTTTGCTTTAATTAAGTTTTACAGCACATGAGCATTGACCATCTGACTGAGCATGGAACAGTTCGGTGACCCTCTTAGTACTGAGGGCCTTTGCCTTAACACGCATGAACCGTTACCATACCAACACAGTGGCTGCTGCGGCGTTTATTTAGCGACGCCTCGCACACGGAATATCTGTACCGGGATTAGTCTTCACCAGAAGTCCTTTTTAAATAGAAAGCTAAAGTTAGTCATGGGTGATAGCTTCGAGGCGGTCTGTGCTGGTGATTCCGAGGAAGACGTAGCCGCCGTTCGTGCCATGGTCGAAAAGATAACGTCCGAAATAATGGCCCACGGCGAGGAGGAGTACGATTCGTACGATCCGGAAAGCTTGCAGAAGGTGGAATTCAATATCCAGATCAATCGGGTGGCCACGATCTTGGGCGAAATGACCCAAACGCTCGAGGTGCTGTTTTGCTTGCCGGTAATCTGCCAAAACGAGGCGCTGCTGGATGTATGCTTCGACGAGGATGACAGAAACGTGATCAAGTTCCTCAGTCAGTACATTTCGTCGAATACTGCAGCTGCGATGACGAAAGACGATATTGACGTAAGGAGGGAGGAACGTCTCAGATATAAGGTCCATTAAAAAAAAATCCTTCTTGCAGGTAGAACAATTGAAAATTCCCTCAGGACAGCTGATCGAACTGGCATTACTGCTTTCGAAGAAGGAGTTGCACGCTGCAACGGTTGGGCATGTAAAGCAGGTGAGTCCGCCTGGACGACCACGTTCAGATTGGTGTCTAATTTCGAGTAATCAACTCAAAAACAGCTACCGGGAGTGTATCGCCGCTTTCTCTCCAACATTCGTGAGTTCCGCAAGTTTACGATTAACAAGATGAAACTGACGGCACAGAAGGATCTTGCGAAGGAGAAAATACTGCACCGTTTGTGGACTCGGAACGAGCGGAACAAGAAGGAAATTCGTAAGATCGAAGACATACTGGTGATGAAGAAGGAAAAGTTGGAGGAATCGGTGCAAGAAAAGTATGCTGTTATCGAGCGCTACCGCAAGGAGCTGGAGGAGCTCGGAGAACACAGTCGCGATAAGATCATCAACTTCATGTGGGTCCTTGTTATCATTCACCTTGCTGTCAAGCATCCTTTTACTCAAATGTGAATGTTGGTCTTTATCTCAGGGAAGATTCCGACCGTCAGATGTTCCATTACTTTGAACGAAGCGATCAGCGCTACGAAAACTTGCTCGAGGAAGCGGCTAGTACGCAGAAAACCTACCAGCAACAGTTGCAGGAAGATTTGACGGCGGAAAAGTCGAATCGTTTGAAGAAGCTGAAGCTAACGAATCAACTGCAGTTTCAGCTGCACAAGTACGATAAGGATGCCGGCGAGCGGACGCAGGAGCTGAAGGAGTTGGTTGCCAAGCTGAACACTCGCCAGCAGGAGTATAATCGCTGGAAGCGCAACATCTTCGATCCGCAGGAGAAGAAGTAAGTTCTGGAGGAGTCTTCCAACGGCAGTGGCTTATGCAATTGTGCTTCTTTCCTCCGCTCCAGGTACTTTGACGCGATGGAGGAGAAGCGACAGATTGAGATTCGTGAGCAGGAGGAACGTATCGAGGCGTTCATGATGAACCGGGCGGCAAAGGTACTGCAACGTGCTTGGCGCTCGGTTGCTGAGCGGAAGCGCAAAATGCGTGGTAAAGGCCGTGGCCGGAAGGGCAAAGGGAAGCGCAAGTAGAAAAGGGGCCTTTAATTTCTTAAATGTGTGCGTGTGATGATCATTGGTAATTGTGAGTAAAATTCGTAGCTGATTATATTTGCAGCGCTTTTCTACTTTTCCTTATCACAGGGCTATTTTGCTGGTTTCCGTTCGGTTTTATCTTCGAAAGACTTTCAAGCTATCCTCACACTTGAAGACACAAAGTCGCAAAAAAGTTAGCCCTAGCAGTAAAGACTGACCGAGGAATTCTCGTTCGGTGGTATCGTTTTCTTCGTAGATGATTTTAAGCCCAGATGGTATGAACAGCTGAGATTGAAGCGATTCGAGCGTTTCCTCGTTCGGGGCGAGCTGCCGTTCCATGATCGAGCGAATCACTTCCTCCGACGAAACGCGCTCGTTGCCGACAAAGATCCCGAAAAGCCTCGCGGACAGATATTGCTTCAGAAAGAAAACGTTACTGCCGATCGATCCGTCCGTCGGTTGATCTGCTCCGCCGCCGGTAAACGGGGAAGGTCTGTTTGCTAGCATTAGCATCAGCATTCCGATCAGCTGCGAGCGCTGCACGTTGATGTTGGTTTGGACGGCAGATCCCATGGCGGATGCCTGCGCCACCGGTGGATTCTCCACCACGTACACGTCCGCTTCCGGGATGAGCTGATTGATTTGGGACACATTCCTTATCAGCTCGTTGATGTGCAGCTTACGATCGCTGATGTTGTAGCTATTCCAACCGGCCAGCGCGGTCGGCGCTTCCTTCGCCAGCTTGAAGTGTGCCCAGGTCACATAATCAAGTCCAACGTACAGCGACACGCAGCTGTTGATTTTCGGAATCATCTGGGCGCTTAGCAACGGCGTCGTGAACTTGACATCCTTTTTGATCGCTTTAGGGGCGGCGACCGCATCTTCCTTTGGGCCGTGCACGATGGAATCGTAGAATTTGCGCAGCACCGTCACGCCGAAACCGTCTAGCTCGAGCACCTGCTCCAGCGACAGGAACGTTCCGAACTTTCTACGCCATCCTTCAATCTTCTTCAGCCGGTACTTGGAGATGTTGTACCTAGAGAGTAGGGTAAATGGAACCGATTACATCACTTCAAACGCTGGTTTCACTATACGCAGGCCTTACTTGTACAGCTCCTCCACGTCGTGCTGGTTCAGCGTGTGCAGAATCTTCTTCGTGTCCTCCTCGGAGTAGGCACAGGGAAACCCGAGCTTGGTCGAGCTGTCCACGTTGATGGTGCGCGTCTGGACGGTGTACAGGCGCCGGCCGCATAACTGCCGGCGAATCAGCTGTCCGAGCATGGCCAAAACGGCACCCGAAAAGGAAAACCCGGCTTGGAACGGAAAATTGATTCCGGAAGAACAACACTCACTGTTTACTTTCCACTGTTTACCAACACGAGAAAAAAACAACCAGGTAGACGTCAAAGTAAGAATAGAAAAATATAAAAAAATGAATTTGACAGCAGGCCCCCTATCTGTCAAACGATGTCGTGTTTGTTGTTCGAATTTCGAAATTTAATTCAAACGGGCGGTTATCAATAAATGATATGCGAAAGTTTATTTTACTTTTTACATGAAGAAACACATGTGAAGTGAAGTGTGAAAGAAACGATGACGTATTAAATAGTTAAATTGGCTTTGGAACGTGTGAAACTAGACAACGTATTATTTGGTTTTGGTTGATGGACGCATGTAAATTTTATCAGTGTTGTTTGCAGATAGTGCAAGTTGTTTTTGTGCCATTTTCGTTTCACCCTCGAGTTTTCACGTTTTCACACGTTTTCGAGCGCTAGGGGCGCTAGCATCCCATAAAATTTCATCGGTACGCGAAGTTTCGATGTTTTGTTGGACTTTTATTTAAAAAGCTTTAGAGAACGCGTATGTATGGAGGAAAGCGGGTAAGGTAAACGTGATACTTTTTTACCTTATTGTTTTAAGAGGATGTTTGGTAAACGCAATTCCACTAAAATTATTTATAATTTTGCATTAGATATGTAAGACACAAAAAATATTGAAGTAATTGTTTGAAATGAAAGTTAAAGCTTTTCGAACATTAATAATTCGCCAGTGAAAGGTGTTGCTTTAGCTCCAGCAAACGGCAACCCATCCCAGCCCCGTCCCGATGTTTAACTTTAGCATCAGAAATGCCAACCGAATTCTTTCGCCGAAAGTTTGTGGCTTTGCGTCATCGAACTTGATCCGCGCCCGAGACGTAGCTCATCGCAGCAGCCGTGGGATTTTGCGTCGAAGGACTATTTTCTCCCCCCCCCCCCC
>KZ072629.1:192292-221841 GCA_002091845.1 Anopheles cracens
CTCCGATTACGTGTGACTTCGCCTCGCACGGTGAAAGCAATTGCATTCGGCAACAGTGTGGAACGGATGAATAGTGGTGGCTAGGTAAAAACAGGAAAAAATAATTAACTCATTTATTCGTTTTTAGTAATATAGAGAAATAAATACTGATTATTGCAATGTCTTGTATGAGGATGCCTAGGGTTCTTATTTTAGAGGCATAATCGTTTTAGTAATGCAGATTGCATACATTTTGGCGAAAATTTGCTCACTAAGCCCAAATGTATGCAATAAGCGAAACAAGAGCTTTGTTATCGCATTTTGGCTGATTTATTTGTTTTCTAGGATTAATAGAGCTTCCCGATTGGTTTGACATGATTTGATAGGGCTTCAGACTTATTTACAGATATTTTCAGAGACACTTTAAAATTCCATATTATTCGCTGCTTGTCACCTCCATTTTTTTCTCGTCCCTCACTGTATCCTGCTCGGTTTCCCAATGTTGCCTCTGGCAATACCATTCCGACGAGCACGGGGACGGTTGTGTAAAACGATAATTTTTGCTCAAAACGACAAAACGACGACGGGTCGACGATCGGACGAGAGCGAAGCGCTCCCAAACCGGGTACCACCCGGAAGTGGGGACCTTCCGCCGGCGTCCTTCGCGATCGTACGGTCAATGATGTTTCGCACACACACACACACACCCACACACTAGACGTACCTCCCCAGCTCCGGATTTGCCAGCCCAGCAACGAGTGGCGCAAATGCGATACGATTACTCACATTAAGGCAGACAAGAGTCATATCCTTTACCAAACACTTCCGGGAACACTCGCCGGCGTGGTGGTTCGTGGAACTTTGTTCGACTAGCGGTTGGGTGGTCTCCCACCCGGGAGAGTGGCACAATCTTTGGCTATCCATTTCCGGATATGCACCCGGGTATCAGCACGGTTCCATTACTGCCAGCCCGCCCGGCGCCGTGCGGTGCTGTTGCGGTTGATTTATCTGTTTTATTTAAACTTAAAACTTACGTACGGCGGATTCGAGCGCTGCTTCCTTCCACGCGCTTGGCGGACGGGAATTGATCGGCCGGTGCGGAAGCGTGCAGGTAAGGATGGCTGGATGGTGTTGGCCTGCGAAACCATCGTCGAGATTAGGAACCGTCGGTTGATTACTGCAGGCAAATTAGCGGTCGGGAAAGCTGTTTGTTACGAGTTTTCGGGTGGAATAGTTTCTTCACGAGATTGTTGGTGTTGGAAGGGAGGAGCAGGGCGATACCGAACAAAGGAAACGCCTCGAGCGAGCGGCGAGTAGCGTTGTGCAATGAAATATGGCGCTCGGGAGAAGATTCTGGAAATTGAAAATGAGAATTTATTGGTATGAAATTTAAACAAAGTTTGATCCATTTGTTTTGCGCGAAACTAAGATATCCTTTCTATTGTTTGGAACGTACGTAATTTTTTTCCAAGCAACAAAGAAACACTAACACTCATAGAAACTCGTTTGCCTAATCTATCTTCACCGAAGGACCAGCTACAAATGTATTAGCGGAACCCATATCAAGCTAATGAAACAGCGAGAATTAATTCGCCCATGTGGGATTTAAAAGCTCTCGCGACCCAACGCTCAACCCCAAACGGGCGAGCGTGTGAAGGAAACTGCTTTACTTTTGCGAACGGTGTGTATTTTTAGCAGCCTTCAGCAAGATGAGTACGGTGTTGGTCACCGCGTCCATGTCACGCTCGCCATCCCATCCGAAACGTGTGGAAGCCGGTGATGCTATCCGGGCCGGGCAGCAACGATACCAGTGACGCGGCAATAATAAGCTGCACAAGAAACCCTTGGAAAACCTAGCAACCCGGTTGGCGGGCGAAAATCCCTTTTCGTCGTGAGTGAGTGTTTTTTTTTCGTTTGTAACAGTAAGACCCATTGAAGGAGAAATTAAAACAAAACACACGGCGCTCATGGGTGAAGGTGGCGACAAGGTACATTTTATTGCTGCTCCTTACACGTCCATTTGTGGGACTTTTAAGGCTGCCCGGTGGTAATCCTTTCGCGAGTGATAAGCACAGCAGCGGAGTAGAAAAGGGAAGGCATTTTTTAACCCGTTTGCAGGACATTTCTCGGTGGTTAGGTGTGGTGACTGTGTGAGATCCTTTTACCGGTGAGTGTGGAAATGTTTAACATTTGATTTTTGTTTCGGCGTGGGAAGCGATACTCGCTTTGTTTAATGTACCATTTTGACTATCGGCCAGTACTGGTGGTGAAGTTTCAGTTTTATGACATCTTCCATCGTGCCAATCTGTTCTCCATCTTGACTGGTACCGTATCTGCTCTTTCCGAAAGCTTTTACCCAACAGGTGAAATAGGTTCGAGCGAGGGAGAAAACGATCGTAAAGCTGTGAAAGACCGTCGAGCAAATGAGATTGGTTTTTCGAGGGGGGTTTCCTTTACGTGGGAAAATTTTATGCGCCACCGTGTCCGCTTGAAGGATTTTTATTGAAAGCAGCCATTTATGAGCGGAGGTTTTTATTTCCGATCGCAGTGTGCCTAGGAAACACAATTTCTCTCTGTAGTTGAGCGTACTCAGCAACAGATGGCGCTGATGTGCGAAATTACCCAGGCTGATCGGGCTGGTCTAACTTCAAGCACCTGACTCGACAGTTTCCTACATAATTTAATTCATTTAATCGTACAACAAAAACACAACATGATGTTTCACTCAGTAAAACGTAAGAATAAGACGCCACCAAGAAGCACTATGGGAACGCGGTGCGCACTGGCCACAGACCCTGCGGGTGAAAAAAAAACACACTTCGGGACGATTAGAGCGCTTGGAGCATGCTGGCGTTCCCGTGAATCCGCGCGCTTTCGTTTAGTCTAATGTTTTTAAAATAACACACGCTCCCCGTGCACGCGGGGTCGCTCAATCATGCAATTATCTATCATTTTTCGTTCTGTCATATTCTCCATATTGCTTGTCGCTGGTAACATAAATTTGCGCCCGAAAACGTTCCGCCCGGCGAGGCCACTCGCCAGTCAGTCAATGTGGTCAATGAATTATTTTTATTACTGTAATATATTCTTCCAAATTGCTTCCCTCCCCTCTAATCGGCCTTTGTCTCGTTAGGAAACATGTGAACAAAAGCCTAAACTGTGCCCCGGTACCGGCCCGGGGAACAAAACACGCCCGGGAAGTCTTACTCTTCAATCGAAAGCAGTCCTTCCGAAAATTGCGATGTCGCATGCGTTCGGTCGTTTGCCGCTCCCGCAATGCCCGTGCTGTGCTCCCTTTTTTGTTCGGTGAGCTACTTTGCCAATTAACATAAAGTTGCTCACGAAATCTTTGGAGAGAAGAAAAGTGGAACTTCATTTTCGTCCTCCATCCAGCCACCGCCTTTCGCTGGACGGGAACGGGGACGGAAAGTAGGTCAGCAAGTGTAGGCCGAGCAGCACTGGTCGAAGAAGTTTGTCGTAAGTCGATTCATTAATAGGGGATGAATGTTGCTTTCATCTTGACGGTGGTTTCGGCCGACGCATAGAGCAATCGCTATCGCGCCCTGGCCACCAGACGGAAGCGATGCCTTAGATCCGGACTTGAGGATGAGTTGCTCGAGATGGCGTGGGCTGGGGATTCTGCTGATCCATTCTCAGCTCGCTTGCAAGATGGCCGAGGATGTTGTTGTTCCGTTTTTACGACCCGTTCGCGGACATTTCCGTCGCATAATCTACCGGCACGCAAACGGCGCGCCGGACGGCCACTTTGCTGGTTCGTTGCGGACGTTTATCCAACCGGTGTGGGGGGAAAAAAAGAAACAAACAAACCGGCAAAAAACAAAACTCTGCACACACAGACACACTCCGGAGCTTTCTAGGCAGCGGACTAAAACAGTTTATAGCTAATTTATGGATCATCTTCTCTGATAAGAGGATTTATGGTCGGCGGCGATGGTGATAGGTGATAGGGTGCGGGATAGGGCGAGGATTTCTCCGGTGGTTTCCCTGTGCGGATCACCACAGAGCCCGGGACTGCCAGTTTTACGAGTGAGGGAATGAGGGAGGGCCTAAAACAACGCACGAGTGTCTTCGTTTCTTCCTTCGGTACTTAGCGGCGCGTAATAAGGGAGATGGCCGAGGCGTCAAGAAGTCTTCAACAGATTGTCCTGGGACGTGTCCGTTTTGGAAAACGGACGTAAACGAGCTTAAAGAGCAGCAATCTTTAAGATTACAAGAGTAAAGCTGACCTGAACGGCACAATGTTGATTAGGAAGGTATTATTACGATTATATCTCGATTTGAAAATGTTGAAATATGGAGAGATATGTTTGGTAGGGTAAGAACGGTTCTCAAAAATGTTGTTTCATAGTAGAATGCTCTTTCGTTAGGATAGGACAAGAACTTTTTGTCCTGGTAAAATTGTATCCTGTCTTATTCCTTAAACAAAGCAACCGAGATCCTGTCCAGAACCAGAATAATATTCAGCTTGCTTAGCATGCGAAAGCGATTTGAAACGCTCGAAATATTATGTATGAAATGCAATCAAGACTTCCCACGAACGAATGGGGGAGCCTGTTCTTAGCTAAAATCTCTTTCCGATTGTCTCCGGCATATTGTTTCGCTCGTTCACGTCCCCGGCTGATAACCGATTGTGTGGAATATAATTTACTTCACCCACAAAGCCCAGGATATCCCTTCCTGTGTGCAACTGTATCTCCTACGGATTGGACGTTCTTTGTCCCGCTCGGAAGGCCCAACCGTAATGTCGGTATCGCATTACGCGGAAAGGACTCCGCTCGAGTGGGAACATGTCTGGCCGGAGTCCTGCCGTCTGCCGGTGGTCAGTTCAGCTGTTGAAGCGCATCCCACGGGATGCTAAGGGGTGGCGCTTGTTCAAATTAGAGTCGTTTTTTGCTCCCTCTTCCTACAAGAACTCCTTTCCAGTGGAGTTGAATGGCCACTCGCACCATTCAGCCGTGCTCCGGCCCGGGGAAGGAGCCAGAAACGATGGACTCATCCCGGGGAAGGTAATAAATTAACATCAAAGAAAAATCCCCTTTCCCGCGCGTGGGTCGTGATCGTCGAATTTGCTAGATGGTTCAAATTAGTCAAACAACTTTTCACTCGACGGCTGCAGGGATCCTCCAGCACGCAGCGATTCGAAGCAAATTTTCATCTAATTAAGATACGCTCCGGAAACGGAGGAGATCGCCCTGCTCGAAAGCGACCTGAGTTGATTAAGAAATCGGTCCACAAACTTCTGCCCCGCCTTCCAGAATCCTGTCCGCCGGTTCCGCGCGCAAAAAGGGATCATTTTAACGATTGGGAAAACAAATGGAAAATCATCACCACGCGGGCAGGCACTCGCCACAGCCGAGAGATGAAAGATGAAACCAATAAACTCACACCTACCGCGTCCTTCCTAATGAGATGTGTTGTCTGTTACGAGATCTCGAGAGAGAAAAAAACACACAGAACTCCAAATCCATCCCGTTTGAGTCAGTAATTTACGGCCGTAGCTTATTAATTTTGTAACGTGTCTCACCTCGCGTCCTGCTCGGACATGGAGCCCAACCGACCAATCTCTGGAATGGGAGCCACGTTGAAGAAAGCCACTCAACCTTTCGACTTTCCGCCGGATCCAGATTACGGGGATGAATCCTTCCAACGGGCGCTATACAAGCGGTCAAAGGCCGCACAACCCAGGAGGGTAGAAGTCGTAAATTAAAATTAATTAAAAGTATCCTTTCACGGCACCTGTTCCGTGCCTGTTTTTTTTTTGCGTATTACCACAGTCATAAAGCAGCGAGCCAGAAACCCTCCACGAGCGCATAAAACCTAATGGAAGGAATAGATTCGTTCGTTAATCCTTTCCGATCGTATCCAGATCCGGTTCCTCACTGGTGCTGCTGGCTCGCTGGTTTCCATTATCGGACGGGGTGTTAATTTAGAATTATAATCATTTACTCAGTACATAAATTTACGTTACAACAACACTGGGTTGGAGCACGGAAAAATCTGGCAAATATCTGGTGAAGGGGTGGCGAAACCCGCTCGGTGCTCGGTTTTTAAAATCTCATCCCACCGTTTCTTTTCCAAGGGCGGAGTTGGGCGCTTGTTCAAATTAGAGTCGTTTTTTGCTCCCTCTTCCTACAAGAACTCCTTTCCAGTGGAGTTGAATGGCCACTCGCATGCAATTCGGAAGCGGGACCAGAGAAATAAAATGGAACAGCACGATCCTGGCTAGGATGGGTTTGGAATTGGGCTTTTTTTACTCTCTCTTTCTCTCTCTCTCTCTCTGTTGCAGGAAGGTTTGAATTTATGATAGGTCGGAATAAATTATCATTACGCGCGGGAAAGCTGGTTAGTGTCACCGTCACATGGTTTTACTTTTACCGCTGGCAAAAGGGAACCGCGAACGGAAGAGTGCGATTTTATTGACCGCTGGTTAATGGTTTATCGTTTCTGTGCAGAGAACCTGTCGGCTTCCATTTTTGATTCCATTGATTTTCGAATGAATTTTAATTTAAATAATGTAGTTTTTAATTTTGATCATGATGGAAAGACACCATAGCAGGCGTTGGAGAGGGTTCTCCAGAGAAATTGACAGGTACTCTGTGGAGAAAAACATCCGCTTCTATGCTATTTCACACACCTATAATCATTCGGTGGTTTGGTTGATAAATATTTATGGTCTAATAATGCAGTGATTTCCACTGGTGTGTTCGGATGTCCTTTTTTTTGCTCCACAGGGTGGTTTCGGGCCACGAATTTCGCGCCACACCACGCTAAATGAGGGTATATTGTTACGCTAGGTTTTTAAGCGTGGGGGGGGGGCGGTTTTCCTTTTTCCACCCCGGCGGAAAACTCCGGCGAATACACGCACGCCACCGGAGTTCCACCTCGGGTGGGCTGGGCGCCCAGGCGGACATGCGTGTGTGTTGGCTTCCGTGTTGCTCCATTTCCGTCCCGGGGGTGAATATTGATGTTCTGAGGCGAAAGGACGGGCGGATTCATATTCCTGCAAACAAGTACCTCTTGATCAACCACCGAGTCGGCTCTCCGTAGAAAGGAGAAGAAAGACGCAGGCAGTACTTTACCTATGCTGCTGGGCCGGAAACGCGAAACGAAATTCCGTGACGAAACAGAGTGCGAGAAAAAGAGAGGGAGAGAGAGAATGAGAGGCTGAAATGAATTCAATAGGTAATTTATGTTCAATTCTTCTCGCCCGCCGCACGGTACGGTAAATAAATATATTCGATTTTTTGTTGCATTCTTCGTTGTGTTCCACGGGCTCACGGGCGGTGCCGTTAAGATCCTTATCGAAGTGAAAGTGAGGAAATCATTTTCCCGTTCCACCACCTGCGCGGCGACGGCGGCATGAATGGAGGGCTTGATTTGCGGCCCCGGCAGCAGAAGGGATACGGCTCCTTTCTTTGTAAGCGACTCGAGCTCAAGTGTCTGTTTATTATTCACCCATCATCCATCGCCGGAGCGCTCGGGCCGGAGGAGCGTGATCTTAATTTCCACTGGTGTGGCGCACTCATAATTTCCCACCCCACGGCGCGCAAGAACGGGCACGCGCGCGCGGTGCCCGTGGGCTGGAAATTTGATTATAAGTGTACGAGTCATTCGGTGTGTCACAGTTCGGGCGAAAAATGTGCGCTCCGTTTCGTGCACGCAGAACGCCATTATTATTATCGTCATTCGGTGGTTTGGTTGATAAATATTTATGGTCTAATAATGCAGTGATTTCCACTGGTGTGTTCGGAAAAGCGATTTGAAACGCTCGAAATATTATGTATGAAATGCAATCAAGACTTCCCACGAACGAATGGGGGAGCCTGTTCTTAGCTAAAATCTCTTTCCGATTGTCTCCGGCATATTGTTTCGCTCGTTCACGTCCCCGGCTGATAACCGATTGTGTGGAATATAATTTACTTCACCCACAAAGCCCAGGATATCCCTTCCTGTGTGCAACTGTATCTCCTACGGATTGGACGTTCTTTGTCCCGCTCGGAAGGCCCAACCGTAATGTCGGTATCGCATTACGCGGAAAGGACTCCGCTCGAGTGGGAACATGTCTGGCCGGAGTCCTGCCGTCTGCCGGTGGTCAGTTCAGCTGTTGAAGCGCATACCACGGGATGCTAAGGGGTAAAAATATTAAGGCAAACAAAAAATCTTACTGTCACTTTATTCCACTCCTCACTGTAACTCAAGCGTCACAGCGTTTGTCACATCATCGGTTTCGGAAAGACACAATTTTCCACCCCCCAAAAGGTCAGCCATTCCAGACAGGAAGAAAATTTGATATTTATCTCACCAGCGCTCACCAGCGCCTGTAGGGGCGAAGGAATTTCGATTTCGAGTGTCACACAACATAATCAAATCGGAGTATGACGATTATTAGATGTCAATCTGTGGCTTTTGCCTGGGCGCCCAGGCGGACATGCGTGTGTGTTGGCTTCCGTGTTGCTCCATTTCCGTCCCGGGGGTGAATATTGATGTTCTGACTGGGCGCCCAGGCGGACATGCGTGTGTGTTGGCTTCCGTGTTGCTCCATTTCCGTCCCGGGGGTGAATATTGATGTTCTGTGGCGAAAGGACGGGCGGATTCATATTCCTGCAAACAAGTACCTCTTGATCAACCACCGAGTCGGTTCTCCGTAGAAAGGAGAAGAAAGACGCAGGCAGTACTTTGCTTATGCTGCTGGGCCGGAAACGCGAAACGGAATTCCGTGACGAAACCGGGTGCGAGAAAAAGAGAGGGAGAGAATGAGAGGCAGAACTGAATTCAATAGGAAATTTATGTTCAATTCTTCTCGCCCGCCGCACGGTACGGTAAATAAATATATTCGATTTTTTGTTGCACTCTTCGTAGTGTTCCACGGGCTCACGGGCGGTGCCGTTAAGATCCTTATCGAAGTGAAAGTGAGGAAATCATTTTCCCGTTCCACCACCTGCGCGGCGACGGCGGCATGAATGGAGGGCTTGATTTGCGGCCCCGGCAGCAGAAGGGATACGGCTCCTTTCTTTGTAAGCGACTCGAGCTCAAGTGTCTGTTTATTATTCACCCATCATCCATCGCCGGAGCGCTCGGGCCGGAGGAGCGTGATCTTAATTTCCACTGGTGTGGCGCACTCATAATTTCCCACCCCACGGCGCGCAAGAACGGGCACGCGCGCGCGGTGCCCGTGGGCTGGAAATTTGATTATAAGTGTACGAGTCATTCGGTGTGTCACAGTTCGGGCGAAAAATGTGCGCTCCGTTTCGTGCACGCAGAACGCCATTATTATTATCGTCATTCGGTGGTTTGGTTGATAAATATTTATGGTCTAATAATGCAGTGATTTCCACTGGTGTGTTCGGATGTCCTTTTTTTGCTCCACAGGGCGGTTTCGGGCCACGAATTTCGCGCCACACCACGCTAAATGAGGGTATATTGTTACGCTAGGTTTTTAAGCGTGGGGGGGCGGTTTTCCTTTTTCCACCCCGGCGGAAAACTCCGGCGAATACACGCACGCCACCGGAGTTCCACCTCGGGTGGGTCGGTTCTTCAATTAGAATTTATTTTTCCACCGGTGACCGTAAAAAACCCCGTCACACACACATCTGGGGGGCCATGTGGAAAAATCGAAGCACAAGCACGAACCGCGTAACGCGTAACGAGCAACAGATTCCGAATTCCTTCAGTGCAATTCGGAAGCGGGACCAGAGAAATAAAATGGAACAGCACGATCCTGGCTAGGATGGGTTTGGAATTGGGCTTTTTTTTACTCTCTCTTTCTCTCTCTCTCTGTCTCTGTTGCAGGAAGGTTTGAATTTATGATAGGTCGGAATAAATTATCATTACGCGCGGGAAAGCTGGTTAGTTTCACCGTCACATGGTTTTACTTTTACCGCTGGCAAGAGGGAAAAGGAACCGCGAACGGAAGAGTGCGATTTTATTGACCGCCGGTTAATGGTTTATCGTTTCTGTGCAGAGATCCTGTCGGCTTCCATTTTGATTTTCGAATGAATTTTAATTTAAATAATGTAGTTTTTATTTTTGATCATGATGGAAAGACACCATAGCAGGTGTTGGAGAGGGTTCTCCAGAGAAATTGACAGGTACTCTGTGGAGAAAAACATCCGCTTCTATGCTATTTCACACACCTATAATAAACACATTAACGCACACTGTTAATGAGAACAATAAAACGAAAAATGAACATTGAAAGCGTATTACCACAGTCATAAAGCATTTTTTTTTGCCTCGTTCACTTCCGGTGGCCGTCGTGCTCAGTGTTAGGACTCTCTCCAAAAGAGAGAAACACCTCCGAATATCGCATTTTCTTGTTTTAACTTTTTCCCTGCATGAGATTTTGCGGGGTTTCCTTGGGCCGTGTGCACGTTCTATGCTCCCCATTCCTTTTGTGGTCGTTCAATCACACCTGGCCGTTGCCGAAAAAGGGTTGCCCCGGTTGGGATGCCAGTTGGGTTCGGGATGTCCCGGAAGATCCGTTCACGATACCCGTTCCACACGAAGGATCGAGAGGTTTGCGCAAGACGCTACAAGGAACCTGGACGTGGACGTGGGAGGATTGGTAAAAGTTTCGGGCACTCGCTCACGGAAGTGAAGAAATGCGCCGCGTGGTGTGGCGTACGGTTCGCTACAAATCACAACCACCCCTTCTGCAGCGACTGGCACGAGCTGGACTCTAATTGAAATAGATCCTCGTTCGGGGCAAATGGAGTTTCCTTAGTTTGCTCCCGCACGGCGCAAAGTGCAAAATAAAACACAAAACCCCGACCGGAGCAGTTAGGTCCGAGAAGATGGTCCGATGGTCCCCTGATCCAGTGCGCTCCCAGGGAGGTGGATCTTAGTTTGATGAGTTGAAAAATTAAATTTATGGGAAAAATAAAACTTCCTCCGGTGTCCGAAGTTTCCAAGATCGGACGTAATTTCCGTAGTACCAGCACCGCTGCACCTTGCGGTCTGGGGTCCCGTCTGTCTCCCAGGAGTTGCACAGTTGCACACTTGTTTTCATCCGGTCAGAAATCGAACAATCAGCGTCGGGAGTCAGATAACTTTGCTTTCAGCCCGTGCCCGATGCCAGGCCGTTCCGAGTTGCAGAAATTTATGTCATCATCAAGTTGAGTGAGGTTTCCCTGCTCCTGTTTTCGTAGTATTCCTCTCGTCCTGCGCGCTTGGCATCGTTATACCGCCGTCGGCCACACTAATCGAGTTGAGTTTTAATGGAGAAAATCGAACCTCGTGCTGACCCAGTTGCGCGCGGGCGAGAGAACTTCTTCAAGAGGCCGCTTAATAGCGTTTTGTGCGGTCGGAAATAAGGAAACGCTCGGGATGGCGTTTTGCGTTTCGTTATCTTCCGGTCGGACCCGCAAAACCCCGTGGGGTAATCGAATTATTTCACCCGGGACAATGGCCCGGTAGTAGTTGCATTGCGCAACGGGAGAAATGTTTTAATGAACTCCAGATGACTCCAAAGCGGGAGGGAAGGGAAGTTTGGAAGGAAATTGGATCTTAAGTTTGGCGTAGTTTCTTTTTTTTCCTAGCATCCCACGCTTCGCGGAGAAAACTGTGTCCATGAGTTTTAAATCAATTATTCGCTGTTCGTATTCAGGATTGTAGTGTTGGGCTTCGTCTCGAACATATTCATAGCGCTGGTTTGTCATGGAACTTTCTACATTTCGCATTCATTGCGATATTAAATACTTTTTTGTTGTTGTAAAAAATCGAGTTGTTTTTGTTACGTTTGAACGATAAGAATGTAGCACACACAGCACTGCAACTACCACGCTGACTTTTGCTCACGGCTGCCCAACAACCGGGGTTATGGAAAGTTTGCCAGCGAGCTCAAAAGAAACGCTTATCATGCACGCCATGTACTCCAGCGCACACCAGATGGCAGAAGTTATTTGCAAAATACTTCAGTAAGTCGTGAAGGACGCGTCGCTTCCACCGAGCAAGTGTGGCGCAATTCGATTTAGCAAAAAAAAGGAACGTAAAAACACTGTTCCACCGAGATCGTCACGGGAAAAAGGTGCTAAACGCGAAGTCATTCCAGGATTGAACGCCAGCGGCAAGGATGACGACGGTGCGCAGCCGACCGTCGGCTCTGTTTACGAAGTTATTTTTATAACATTATTTCAGCTACGGGCTAAAAGTGCAACTCAGTCCTTCACGTGCCAGTACCGGTGACTTGAGATTACCGGGCAGGAATGAGAGCGCTCTCATTCGTAACTATGGCAACTGGGGCAGGCTTCACTTTGATATCCACGCTTTCAGCACGTTCCGCCCCGCTTTCTGCGCGGTGGTTGTGTTTCCGGTGACATAAAAAGTTCATTCCAACGCAACTGTTCATCTGAATCGAGCCTTTCGGGGAAACTATTGGAAACTGCACGTGTGCTGAAGGAGATAATACGTTTCCTTTTAGGTGGACAACATTGGCTCGCTACGACGGAGGACAGAGTTGCCCGAAGAATTGAGCCTAGAGCGAGGGTCCAGGGGTTGGTCAAAGTAATTTGCGGACTTCCTTCAGGTCACACAATGCCGAAACGCAGCTGAAACGTTGAAGTGTGAAATGTAATTTCGCTTCCGGCCGTTCTGGAGCGTTCGAGGGGGGGACGTGTCAAGAATGTGCGCGTTTAGGAAGACGTTTCCGTGCGGTTTGTTCAACGTTCTGGCGTATTTTTTTGTGCGTTCGTCGCCGTCGTATACGAGAAGTAGTACATTGAATTAAATTACTCTATTATGGGCTGATTCGATAAAAGCATCTGAAGGAAGTTTTGTACGCTCGCTAGTCCGTGATTGGACTCGGGCTCTGCCACGGTTCTTGCGAAGGAAAGGGACGCGTTTTTTGTTGGCATCCTCACCAACCCCCGTAGGTGATGAAGATGATGAGCATAATTTCGATCGTGTCGAACGGTGGCGTCTAAGTGAAGTGGACGACATTGATATGATGTGATGGTGGTTTCCATCGGCCGATTTTTTTGTTGTTGTCGCCGTCGGCTTCATCCGTATGTCTGCCCACCCAGGATGACTCTAACAATGTTACATTCGAAGTATCACTCACGTGCGGGAATAGGAATTGACTCAAGTAGATTATGCCACCGCCGGAGGCATCCGTGTGTCCTAAGAATTGGGCAAGGTGGATCTTGGGGTGGATGGTTAAGGATTCGTTATGCGTGCCACGGGAACAGCGGTGGTTCATTAGGGCGCATTAAAGAGGTAGTTGAAGGAAAGACGAATGCTGTAGAGGAGAATATGATGCCCAAGGCAAGCAAATACTATTCCTTCATCAAGGGGAAGGAAAATGTTTTAATGGGCGACATCGAAGGATTTATACTAAGATTTTAAATTAAATTAGACTAAATTAGCTTATTTTCGAGCTCAGAACTGCGTACTGAATGATTTAATGATATGTTTCAATGATCCTAAAGTAAGTTGACTAAGAAAGAACGATAGAAATATAATGAAAACCATATCAAATTGACAGTCATTTCCACAAACACCACGTTGCATACCTTTAGGCGCATAACGAAGGGTTCGCGTGCGCACATTCTTTGAGCGCACATTCTTCTGCCAAACACTGCAACCCCGTCCCGGGGAGATAAATTTCGGTACCATTTCTTGCATTACATCTCACATAAGCATAATTTATACATGCGCTGTCATCCGCCGCCGAAAACAAAGACGCGCGTCGTCATCAAATTAACTGCAGCTCGCTCGCTTGTGGATTATAAATTTAAATAAACTTTTCTCCATCACGGTCGCTGGGCGCTCGAAAGAAAACAACGTCCCTGGAGTGCCTGCACTATCGCGACACCGCCAGGCAATTCGTTCGGCAATCCGGCATGGCCGCTTTCCATTTCGACGGCGTTGTTCTCGTGCGGTGAACCCCTCTTACGCGCCCCCATCTTATGTGTACGGCAGTTATGAAAGTTGTAAAGTGAAGTTTTCCATTGTGCCTGGACAGCACCGCCCGCCGGGAAGGCATGCGGCGCAGGACACAGGATTCCAATTTCGCACTGTACGGCACCTCCACTAGACAGTGGCGACCGTTCCCCGGAGGAAGCCGTCTGCGCCGACGGGGGCAGCGTTGATGACACAACACAAGCAAGTCTTGGCCCGGCGCAAGATTTACGGCAGCAGGGGAGAGCGTAAATAAAATTGAAACCTCACGTTCGCGTGGAGCAGCAGGAGCAGCAGGAGCAGCAAAAAATCCACTTTAGAGAAATTGCGAAAAATGTTCTAAATGTTTGATCCACATGCGGCGGTTGTGGTGACAAGGACGAGACGTAAAGAAACGGCCGTAAAACGCTCCGCAGCAGTGCGCAAGAGAATCTCGGAATAAAAAAGAACCCCAAGAGTGGGACATAGTTGCAGACATTGGCATTGGTCACGCGGCATTCGAGTCGGTGTCGGTTTCCTCGGGGGGATTTGGGGCCACGCCACACGGGAAGATGCACCGATGCGTCGGTTCCGAAGTGCGCCACCCAATCGAGCGGCACGATCGATTTCAGCTCCGAATAGAGACGTTCCCGCCGAAATGCGAAATGAAATCATAACGTGTGGAAAATTGTAATGCAATTCGCGGGATAATATATGTACGCACACTGGGACGGAATTTAATCGACCGGCGTCGTTCGCGAGTGGGGGCTTTTTTCTGTGCTCTCTTCAATTTTGCTTCTCCATGGCAAATGCCGGGTCGAACGCAGCGACCGTGCCGAAGACGAAGGATCGACAACAGGCAACACAGCGAAACCGGGCACGATCGGAATGCTCATTAGAAGCCGCGGCGACGGCGATCCCGCGAATCTTGTATTCCGCGCGGACGCGGACCGCGTGCGGATCGAGCGCGCTTAATGAATGTAAGTGGTAAATTATGGCCATTTTAATGTCATATTAACGAACAAAAATTTAAATCATCCCATTGGTGGTACCCGCGAGGGTATTATCGTTATTGTTGCACGCGCACCGCAACGTTTTCCAATACGCGCGCGAAGAAGGCTCGGTGGCTTGTCAAGTGTCGCCTGAATAGAAACTGGGTGAGCTGATGAAGAGATTCACGAGGAATTTTATTCACACGCTGTTAGGTGGCTTGTCAAGTGTCGCCTGAATAGAAACTGGGTGAGCTGATGAAGAGATTCACGAGGAATTTTATTCACACGCTGTTCCTGGTGAAATTGGGACATCTGTTAGGGGCAACATTTTCCCGATGGATTCTTTTGGAATACTCCAATCGACTTATGTCTGCATGTTCTCCGTGAAGCAAATTATTCCTTCTGCCAATGATCAAAGACCTGTGTCTTGGTAGCGTATGCATATCAACCAAAGGGGGTTTCGCTATCGATAATTACGCTCGCCTAGCCAAACATCACATCCACATTCTTCCGTCCCATTCTGTTGCGAACGACGTCCAGGTTCGTACATCGCAAGCGAACTCCGTTCGCATGTACACGGCTGCCTTAAACTAGCGGGGAGATATATTGTTCACCTTTTAATTTACATTCCCCGACAAATTCCAAGCCGTATGCGAACGGCCCATGAAGATCCCCAGTTGGAAACCGAAGGAGCTCCCTACTGCGCTTGGGAGAACACATCCCCAACCCAGCGTCCAGAGATTGGCCTGACTTCTCTGGCCTGTGGCCCGTGCAACTTGCAACCGTGGTGGCGGTAAATGTGAAGATAATTTAATGAGCATCAATTCTGCTCGGTCTGTCATTAAAATAGTTATGAGTGGTGACGGCTTCTCGACCGACGACGACGGCGAGGACAACGACGAACCAATTAGGATGAGCGCTTCCAAAAACACCAGCGAGAACGATTGTACGGATCATTTTCAGGCGCACGAAAGTGTTGAGAGATGAAAATGCGCTTCCATGGAATAAAAGGGGGGGCTTCTCTGAAGATGGCTCAAACTAAACACATACACACACACACACACACACAAAATACGGTGTGTTGACACGGTGCGATGCATTCTATTCCGAATCTCGAATGCATTGTGCGCAGAAAAACAGCGCTACCGCACCGACCAGAAGGCAAAGAAGAGGCAAAGGTTTAAACATGAATGCCGACACTTAATAAATTCACGCGTCCGGAATGTCGCGTTCGTTAGCAGTGTCGTGGTTTTTTTTTACTGTCGTTGTCGTTGTCGCTTTTTGGTAGCCACTTGCACCCTTTCTTGGGACGCGGCACCAAAACCCAAGACGCGCGTGGATTTGTGAATCGGGATTTCACGATACGGTCCATTTCGGTCCGAGCTCGGGTTGGGATTATGTTGCACAGAGCGCGATTTGAGGTTAGTTTTTTTTTGACAAAAGAACGCACCGACACTGGTACGCAGAATTTCGCAACCGCAATATTAACCCGCCACCCGCCTGCGTTCGAAAAACATGACGCTAATGAAGTGCTTCTGGCTCAAGTGGAGCGCATCCGGAATTTTCCACTCTTGCGGGTCGAGTTTTCGTCACCACAAGGCGTCGCACTAGGAGAATCGCGCGGGTGCGCGTTTTTACTTCGCGCTCGGTTTATTTGTTTCTCGTAAAAGCGAGATTAGCTACGGGTTGCGTCGTTGTGACACGCATTTTTATATTCCTGTGAATTTTGAGCGATTTTTTGCTCAGGCCAAAGCGTTCCCAAAAAACACATGATGTGATTCGTTCAACGCCTCGGCTTTTAGCGCAAACGAATAGTCAATCAACGTTTGAAGCATGAAGCGAATCCTTTGGACGGTCGACATAATCCAGGGTGAGAAGGATCACGGCGGATGGTTGTTTTTTTTTCGGGTTATTACTTCGTGGAATAACATTTGTTTGACGTTGGCGCTACCGTCCTTGGGTTTGGAGGAATTTGGCCTTATTCAGATAGCTGATGGCGCGTTGAGACATATTTTTGCATGAAATGTTGACACTTGGCCCGGGTTGACAAATCCGAACCGACACGTATGCTCCGAGCGGTGAACGCAGCTGTCAGACAGCGTGGACACGGGACGACACGGATGGATTTGTCGTGATTGAAGCGGATGAAGCTCAACAGATTGGGCTGCAATTCGATGAAATTTGTAATTGTGGAACATCATACCGAGTAAGTTCAGGAGGCGAACTATAGTAAGAAATATAAAATTCATAAGAGGAGCCTTCACAAACTACAGTACTAAGAGATGCTGCCTTCAAGTCGCAAACCAGCATGGCCAGAACCTTATCAAGATCGATCGAACGGGTTCCCTTTTTTTCAATAAGCATCACGTTAGTGCTCTAAATACGTCCATAATCCGGTGTAGATGATGCGCGTTATGTTCCTCTTATTACCGTCTACTTCATTTCAGACCACTATATAGGGGAACCGATTTAGAGACAACCGCAAAGTACCCAGGTAATTGAGATCATTTAACAAAAAACCTTATACCCTACACTCATCGTTGCAATCATTTCAATCAGCCACTGATCTATTCTGCTTAGGGCCTTCCGTGCCTTTCCTTGCGTGCAGCCTCAGAATCCCAGACAACTCCCGTGCTGGCGGTCGCAGTACGCACGCAAACGGAACGAGCAAAAAAAACCCTGCGACGATGCCGTCTGCGACTATAAACGGCAGAGGCAGGAGGACTCTTTCAAATCAAAGCCTACTGCGTTTTCAAAACGAGTCAAACCATATCTCGTTTTTAGTGGAATTTTATTGAAATTCATTCCTTTTTTCGATGGAATGGAAGCATTGGTTTATCAAACCACTACCATTCGAATAATTTATTCTAATTGCATCAAAAACGAAATGTCGCGAAAATTGGGTAAAAACTAAATACCTACTCCAAACACTGCATGGCGGATTGATTACTGGAATCTATTTCGCCCAACAGAAGCATGTTTGGCCGTGCATTCCACGCCCGTTTCCACTGGAAACGTAAATCGCCGGGCAAGCGAACGTTTTAAATAATTCACCCGACCGCGAGCATTTGCAGCCCGTTTACTCAAGTAGCATAAGAAAATGAACATATGATGCTAATAAAACCAGCGAATCAAATCAAATCAAGAGCGAACGCGGGTGCGCTGCGGTGAAGCTGCGGCCGTAGAACAATTCGCTTCCGTTCGCCTCTCGAGCTGTGCGAAAAATTGTGTAAAACCTCCGGAACGAGGGGGTGAGCTGGGCGTAATAGTTATGTATTAAATTAAACAACGAACGCAAAAGGGAGGAGCAGAGAGAAACCAGAACAAAAAGAAGAAAAAAACAGCCCGAATCAAAAGAACATAAAGTCGGGTTGAATTGCTTCCATGCAATATTCCACGCAGTTATTGATCGGTAGCAAACAAAACAAAAAAAGAACACAAAGAAAACTTAAACTCCAAGTAGAAAAAAGCGAACATTATGCTCGGAATAATTTATGCGAAAACCCATAACTCGCGGTACTTAACGCAGCTCGGGTGAGCGGCAAAGAGGATAAGCGTAGAAAAAAATAATACAACATTCATTGCAAAAAAACCAAACCCACCGGGAAGGGAACGATCGCGCCGGCTCGACGATAGGAAAGAAATGAGCATAAAATACAGAGTGGAAGCGGAGAAGAAGAAAAAATCCAACTCACAAGCAAACAAATGCAAAATTGAAGAGGTGGAGCAAAAAATGAGAAAATGGTTCCGGGTGAAAAGCCAGCTACAATCAGCATCAAAGCGGGGCGGTCTACTCTTCTAAGCTCGGGATCGGTGGAGACGACGATGTTTAGGATTTTCAACGGTGTTGGGCACCAGCACGGTACGTCGTTCCAGGTCCCGTGCAGATGAAGGTGGTGACAATAGGGAGAAAATAATAGCGATAAACTACCTACAATTAGAGGGTGCTTTCTATTGACAATCATAGAACCGTTGTAATGTTCTATTTATGGAAGGTGATGCAATTTTAGACGAAGTACTTTTTGCAAAATAAAGGACGAAAGATTTCTATAGAATTTCAAAATACCTTCTATTTCAAGCGATGTTTCAGGACAGACTAACCAAGCGATCGATCCCTAAAAAAAAAAGAGAAATTCGTTCGATTGGAACGGGTCTTTAAATTCTTGCCGCTTGGCGGAGCGAATTAAACTCCTCTTTGCGTGCGCGTGGAGGTTGGAACCGGTGGAATCGAACGCAGCGACACAGTATCGTATACAGAGAATGAACGCGCGAGAAGACGAACGAAAAGAACACAAAAACAAACAGAACAGAATCAATAACAGTAAAATACCTACAAGCTAATAAAACAACGGCTGAAACAAGCGACCAACGTAAGAGAGAGAGAGAGAGAGAGAGAGAGAGAGAAAAAAAACAACACAAACAAAAACCTCAAGTAGCATAAGAAAATGAACATATGATGCTAATAAAACCAGCGAATCAAATCAAATCAAGAGCGAACGCGGGTGCGCTGCGGTGAAGCTGCGGCCGTAGAACAATTCGCTTCCGTTCGCTTCTCGAGCTGTGCGAAAAATTGTGTAAAACCTCCGGAACGAGGGGGTGAGCTGGGCGTAATAGTTATGTATTAAATTAAACAACGAACGCAAAAGGGAGCGTTTCCACTGGAAACGTAAATCGCCGGGCAAGCGAACGTTTTAAATAATTCACCCGACCGCGAGCATTTGCAGCCCGTTTGCGATGGCCGCTGAAGCATGTGGACCAGCTGGAATTTCGGTGACCGGGAAACAATCAAAACATGGTTAATTTTATTGTCCTCATCGTCGTGGGTCCCGTGCTTTGCGTTCGGGCGACCACGCCGCGTTCGCTCATAAATTAGCGTTCGAATTGATTTTGCTGCAAACCAAACCCGAGCTGTGGGCAAACTCAAGCTGCCCGCGTTACAGACACACACACACGCACACGTGGATGGTGAACAATTTGGTGCATTTTCCGGTTGATGGCTAAAACCCGACGCGTTTGATGTTTGGAAGCGCACCCGGATGGGTCGATGGGTTTCCAAATTGATATTATTCCCGTGGCGAAAGCACACCGATTGGCAAACACATTGAGTTGGTGCTTGTGTGACTTGGGAAGTCTGGCCATGCCACGATAGGGAGCGCTGGCTTCCGGTTAGTGTTGGTTAGCCGGTGAAGCTTTGAAAATTTCGTAATTTCACCATGCGCGGTCGTGTATGTTTCCGACGCCAGAGTGGTCAGCGCATCGAGGTGGGATGCCCGGTTTCGCTATCTACCGTGTGGCATCTGCGGCGTGCCGAGCGTAGGTGACAAAGTGATGGATGATGAACAATCTCCCGGCAGCTTATGCCGGCATTAAACCGCACTCATCATAATTTCCAGCCAGCGAATAAATCATAACGACGGGACGAGGGCGAGACGCGCCCCGGCTCCGGAACACGGACACAAATCAAGCGTACCGAGGGCGAAGGATAGACTCTCTTTCGAAGATGCAGGCACGGGCGGAAGAAAGCCGCGCAAGATTCATTGGCGGGTAGGCAGATGAGATGAACTTTGCGATGTGAATTGACGCAGTTGAGCGTTGGCCGCACGGTGGGATCGAAGAGAGCACGTATTGGTAAAATTGTGAGGTTATGTGGGGTGAGGTTGGTTAAATACTCTCAGGCGAAAATGTTTAAAAAAACTTCATTTGGTTTTTCTCTCCATAAGTGAGGTTATAATAAAAAAAAATCCCAAAAAATAGACTAGACAGGTGGCAACTAGGAATTCATGTAACAGCAATATTAGGCATTATAAAGATCTTGGTTAACTTGGCTAACTTGACTTTGATTGTGTGATTGTTGTTACTCTCACATTCTGCCACACCGAGCGAGCCGCGTTCGACAACGAGACTGTTGCTTTACATTCATTCATTCATTCATTATCGTTTTCAAACTTATTCTTGACTCTCGATAATGTTAGGAGTGTGCAACCTGCGCGTTCTAGTCACATTTTACGCTTATGTGTGAGTAATTGTTTATTTATTCTTGGTTCGAAGTTATTTTCATAACTTTCTATAACTTTTTGCTATTTCTCAGAGATTACCTCTATCCCCATGGGTATAAGGACGGCTCTTTGGTCACTGCATACTTCTTAATACAGGTTGTCACTTTCTGGTTTATATGAAAATGCAGCGTTAATATGAGCTTGCCCTGGGTATGGAGCAACGGTCTCGTTGAGATTCGAACCCACAACAAATAGTGTATAAGACCTTGCCCATGATCTTGAGATCCGCCTGAAATCCTCATAGACAGATAATGGAGAAGGAAGTGATGGTGCTTGAAAATACCAATTTTTGCCAGATTAAGCAGCGATTTAAAAAAAAAACCAGTGGCTTATTTATACTCCCAATAAAACTGTTCAGTTTAAAAATAGTTCCAACAATTCCTGCAGTATGTAATTCAACTACAGCAATTGTAATAACTCAACCACTCTCTCTTGTATGAGAGTCACACAAAGAATTTCACTGGTCCGTGGCAAAGTTTGAACGTACTCCGGCAAACAAATGCATGCCGCGAATGGAGTCAATATTTCATGCAGTCCGAAAATTATGCTCACTCATTACCACACAATAGCTTCCCGGCCATCCCGCCATCCCGCTCTGGGAGGATTATTTTGCGGACAACCAAACAATGTGACCGAACGAACACGATGAGCCGTTTCGCTGCCGTTTGCAAAAGCACACACACACACACGCACGGGTTCCTGCACCTGTTTGTACATTTGAGCGGTTATTGCAGCAAAGATTCGTTTGCAAATGCTCCCTCCGCCCAATGGCGGATTCCACATTGCTTCAGTGGCTAGCGTGTATCCTCGGTTGGGCTGGGAAAAGTTCGTCGTTCAAATTTATTCGTTATTAATAACAAATTAATGTTGGCGTGAATATTTTATGCTGCGGTACACCGGAAAGTGTGTTCCCGAGAGGAAGAGGAGCAACAACAACAAAAAACGCACGCGACTACTCCTGCGAAGGGATGCCGGTTTATAGCACAATGTTGCACAAAACTATGAGCGAATTTCGAGGAAATATAATTACCTCACATTACACATCGGGCTGTATTTTAATTGTGAAGAATGTTCCGGCAAACGGGACGCATCTTCCCGCGGTGTCCTTTTTCCCGCCCTAGCGTCAGCGACAGCATTAAGATAATTTATTCGGGTGCAGCAATTAGACAGCGTTCGTGTAAATGTCATAAATGGTTTTATTACCGCGGCATGGCCCTCCCCACGAGCCCGGGAGCATGCTTTGCTGTGCGATTTCTTGTGCAGTCTAGATGCAGTTGGTGTCGTTGCGGATGATGCGGCGTACGAGCTCGCTGTGCAGATTTATTTGCACGCCTATTTATAGAACCGTTTAATGCGTGCGCTGAAAGGCGTGTAGGAAAGGTTAAAACCGAGCGAGCCGCGTTCGACAACGAGACTGTTGCTTTACATTCATTCATTCATTCATTATCGTTTTCAAACTTATTCTTGAAAAAAAAAATCCCAAAAAATAGACTAGACAGGTGGCAACTAGGAATTCATGTAACAGCAATATTAGGCATTATAAAGATCTTGGTTAACTTGGCTAACTTGACTTTGATTGTGTGATTGTTGTTACTCTCACATTCTGCCACCCAACTCTCTGCTATGAAAACGTACATCCAAATACATCACTCCCGAACACCATCTGCCATGTCGTTTTAATCCACCCATCACCACCAGTGTGTGTGGATGTTTGCGGGCAAGATCTTCCACTACTTATCGCGACACAAAACCTTGACGGGTCGCTCGCGGCTTGAGGTCCGCGGTCCGCCCAACAAAACCGCAAACGGCGAATCGAACTCGCAAGGGACGTGCATGGATGCACCCTGCATCCCGGCCCGGCCGCACAGTGAAGAATGGGCCCGGTCGCAAGAATGACTGTCGCTCTAAACTGGTGCTAAGAGTCACCGGCAATTTCACAGCTGCGTGCGAAAATATATCTTCCTCACTTTACGAATGTTGACACCGACCGACCGGCGGGCGTTAATGCTTGGCTGCCAATTCGCAGCGTTCGTCGCGCGTCCCCGGCCCGTTCGGTTTCGAAGCGATCGGTTTCGGTGTCTCCGACGGTACGGTGGCGGTTTGAAGGAAGTTGAAGACCGGGCGCGTATGCAGAACCCTCCATGGAAGCGCGCGCTAATAAATGTCTCCGGCGCGCTGGAAGGTAGTCCTTTTTAATGAGAGTGAGCGGCGACACCGTGTTCTTCTTAATTCGGTCTCCGGCGGCGCGTGGTGTGCGCGAGCGTTGAGAAATGGTCCACCGAGGCGACGACAAATCATATCACATTCGCACGGCCTTCTGCTGGATCTGTGAGGAAGCGAAATTTCGCCTCCCCACGCGCTCGCCGTTTGACGGATGACGGCTGCTTTTCACATGTTTGTCATATTTCACCGCTACCACAGCGTGACGAACGGTTGGGTGGTGTTTCTTTTTCGCTTGCATGCTTGCCCCCTACTGCTTGCTCACGTTCCTCAGCCTGGTCGCTTCGGCAAGTAAAGGTCAATGAGCATTGCGCTCATTTGCGTCACTCCGCGCTCGTCCATTCCAGCGCAGGGACTCTCCAACATAAAATCGGACGCTGGCTTCAGCTAAGCTTGTAAAACTAGACCATAAAGTGGTGAGTTTTATTGTGCGCCCCTCCATGTGTTTTGAGAGTGTGGGCGCCCGGAAGAAATGTTTTCACACTTGTAATCTTCGGGTAGGGTCGATTGCCGATTCGGTAACAGCTGGCACCGCGGTGTCGTGACGCGGTTGACGATGGCTCATTTAGTGCACTGTCTTACGGCACCTGTTGGGAACTGTTTCAAAACGTTTCGCTCCCTATTTTGGGTGGTCGCAATCTCACCAACAAACAAACCCACAAACCCTATGTGCCAGCCCAACATTGATCAGGTGATTCCCATGTGCCCGGTCGCCTGGCAACGCGGGCGAAATCTTTTACGGCTAGTTTATAGTTGCGTTTCGCCATTTTGCAACTCCAACATTCACCCAACTAGGCTTAATTGTTAGAACATGCTTTGGGGGGGTGGAAAAAAAACAGCCACACCGTAAAGGAAAGTTTTAATTTTCCCAAACAGCCGAAGCAGGGTTCATTTTTAATGCTCCCCAAATAAAAATGCACAACCCATTCGGGGAGGTGTGCTGGCGAATCAGTGCCAAAAAAAACGAAAGAAACTAAATACCGAGCGAGAGCGATTCCCTTCGTCGAATCGGCTGGAATTGCAGATGAAGTCAGCAGCGTGCTACCTGTTGTTAACGGAAACGGTGTAAAGCAATTAATTTTGATTGTTTCTACGTTCTGTGGAGCTTTTTTCGCTCTCTCTCTCTCTCTCTCTCGATTTGCTGCATTCATTGAATCGTGCACGTTTCTTTCAATTATCTCGGTGCGCGATGAATTTCGATGTTTCACATCGCTTCGCTTCCGATGCAACTGCCCGGCCGGTGCCTGCAGATATGGCGCAATTGATTAATAATAAAAAATCGATTTTACACTTCCTTCTGCGAGGCGGAAGAACGCACCGCCACGGCACCGTTGCGTTAAATATGCCCGTGTTCATGTGCCGTGTGCATTTTGCTGTTGCATGTTTGCAGGAGGGGTTTTGTACGTTTTTTTTGTTATGTGTGTGTGTGAGCAATACCTGGCCCGATACACGGTGCCCGTGAAAGGATGCTCGATGGCCGACGTGTACGAGTTTACTGGCAGCCGCATTGTTTTAATTACTGTTGTACAATTATTTGCCAATTAAACAAGGATAAGCCGGGCCCCGAAATGGCGCACACTAATTGGCATGGCAGCGTGGGTTTTGGGTTTTGGGGGGGAAAAGTCTGCATAAAAATCAAACGCTGTTTGAATTTGCAATCGAAAAGCGCAACGCTATTGTTTGCTGTGTTTGCGTTTGCCTTGCTCGGCATTACTTTTGCTTTTAATAAGCCTCATTTGAGCTGACGTTCAGAGGAAAATATTGATAAACCGTCTCATATTGAGAACGCCCCGCAAATACATTCCAATTTCGTAGGTGAACCAAATACAAGTAGAAAAGCAGTTCAACTTAAAAACAAATGCATGCCGCGAATGGAGTCAATATTTCATGCAGTCCGAAAATTATGCTCACTCATTACCACACAATAGCTTCCCGGCCATCCCGCCATCCCGCTCTGGGAGGATTATTTTGCGGACAACCAAACAATGTGACCGAACGAACACGATGAGCCGTTTCGCTGCCGTTTGCAAAAGCACACACACACACACGCACGGGTTCCTGCACCTGTTTGTACATTTGAGCGGTTATTGCAGCAAAGATTCGTTTGCAAATGCTCCCTCCGCCCAATGGCGGATTCCACATTGCTTCAGTGGCTAGCGTGTATCCTCGGTTGGGCTGGGAAAAGTTCGTCGTTCAAATTTATTCGTTATTAATAACAAATTAATGTTGGCGTGAATATTTTATGCTGCGGTACACCGGAAAGTGTGTTCCCGAGAGGAAGAGGAGCAACAACAACAAAAAACGCACGCGACTACTCCTGCGAAGGGATGCCGGTTTATAGCACAATGTTGCACAAAACTATGAGCGAATTTCGAGGAAATATAATTACCTCACATTACACATCGGGCTGTATTTTAATTGTGAAGAATGTTCCGGCAAACGGGACGCATCTTCCCGCGGTGTCCTTTTTCCCGCCTTTGTCCTGTGATTGAGAAATATGAAAATAACCCCGGAACCGCACGCACACGCGCGTCAACCTGTGGTCGCGTTTCGGCTCGGTGGTCGATATAAAAATTGGGCGCCTCGCTAATTACACCGGTCCGATTGGCCATAAAAGGGCAATAAAAACACAGCGGTGTACACGTACTGCACACACACACTTACACACTGATTTGCTGCATTCATTGAATCGTGCACGTTTCTTTCAATTATCTCGGTGCGCGATGAATTTCGATGTTTCACATCGCTTCGCTTCCGATGCAACTGCCCGGCCGGTGCCTGCAGATATGGCGCAATTGATTAATAATAAAAAATCGATTTTACACTTCCTTCTGCGAGGCGGAAGAACGCACCGCCACGGCACCGTTGCGTTAAATATGCCCGTGTTCATGTGCCGTGTGCATTTTGCTGTTGCATGTTTGCAGGAGACTGCCCCGTTCTTCCGGGCGAGCCTTTCAGCGCCAGCAGCGGGCCGGCAATGCGGGAAATAAAAGCCCCTGCCGACGATGCCGTTTGATGCAGTGTATGTGGTGCGGCTTGTAGTACGCTCGCGCCGGGCGTCTTGGTTTTTGTGGGCGCGGAAAAGGATTGAAACTGCGGCGAAAAATAACATTCCTGGCTCCGTTGCCCTAAGGGAATGCGTTGAGACGCTGAGAAAAATATAATATAAACCAAGCAGAGCGTGTGTGTGTTATTTTTCAATTAAAGCGCAACCAATCGTGGCGCGAAGCTGTCGAAAACAGAATTTTCCTGCCATAAAGCTAGCAAGAGTAGCTACTGTAGCGAAGCGGTTCGTAAGGAGGGGTGCTGACATAAAACAACCACTATACTTTACGCATACTTTAGATGACAAAACAACGTATTGACTACGTTGTAACACTCCGGCAGCTACTTGGAAAGAAAATGGTTCTATGAAGGAAAATTCTCATGCTAAAAAAAACAGAGCATCTCCACTCAACGACCGAAAACCTCAACTTCCCTCATTACCAATTCGAACGGCTCGCGACCGAACCGGAAGCCTGATGGGTATATATTTCCGCCGCTACGTTTCTGTTGAAATAAAAACTAGCACTTGCCCGAGCCCGAAGATGGGCGAAGATTTGGTGATGTGAAACTTGGGTAGAAGTTTTCTTTTCCTCGAAAACCTCAACTTCCCTCATTACCAATTCGAACGGCTCGCGACCGAACCGGAAGCCTGATGGGTATATATTTCCGCCGCTACGTTTCTGTTGAAATAAAAACTAGCACTTGCCCGAGCCCGAAGATGGGCGAAGATTTGGTGATGTGAAACTTGGGTAGAAGTTTTCTTTTCCTCCCGAAACACGCCCGTTTCGTGGACACGATAGTTTGTGACGCTGGCGTGCCCGGAACACCGGTGCTGGAATTCTATTAATAAACGCAAAATAAATCACCAAAGTTAGCCGTGGTTTCGCATGGCTTCGCATTGGGACAGCGCGGTTGCGATGGTAGAATTTTAAAATCACATCTCTCATGCCCGCGGACAAGAGGAACGAGCCCGTTGTTTGGTGCGCGAGAGCCGACCGCCAGCCGTTTATTTATTCATGGCGCGAAATCGGTACGTCCTAATCAGGAGCTCGCTGCTGCTGCTGCTGCTGCTCCGATGGAACAATGTGCAAATGAGCAAGGGAAAAATCCACCCCCGGGACTTAACTCAAGGATGAAAAAAATCGTGGACGAGAAAAATTAAAATGTGAAGCAGGACAGCAGCTTCACGTTCACGTCACAGGCACATAGACACACACATACACACGAAAAAAAAGATACGAAAACCCAAAGTGTTGATGAATGCCGGAAGTGCCCGGGCTACAAGTCTTCAACGCTTCAAAATCTCATTAAAATAATTACTATCAACACGTTTTTCGATGTCCGGGTCCGGGTCCCCCCCCACCCGGACAACCGGCTCAACTCAAACACCCACAAGACCATCTCCCTTTCTCTCTCTCTCTCTCTCTCTCTCTCACTCTCTCCCTTTGTTGGGTGTCCTGCGTCGTCCTTTTTTTGGTTTCGTGGGGTCCATTGCTGCTGCGTTCCATCATCATCGTCAGCTTCCCGGGGCGATCCGAAGGCGTCGTGTTGATGAGCTTGATAAAATTGTTCCACAGAGCCCGGTAGGGACGTCGAGGAGAATACACATACATTCACAAGCAGCGACGGAACGAACAAAAAATTTGAAGAGACGAATAAAAAAACCGACAGTGCGAAAAGTTACACCAACCGGAAGGAGAGCGAGCGAACCAGAAAGCAAAAAACGAAGTCTGCTTCATTCCGGCAGGCGAAAGCTTGTTAGACGAGCTTTACAAAACGACTAACACAGTGGAGGAGAAATTAAATGAGTCCTGGTCAATTCCAGAAGATGTTGGTGGTACGTGATCTAGGATTAGTTTGACATATTTTTTTGGGTGTCGTTGGATCGTTTCATTTTTCCCCTTTCTGAAGAAAACTGAACCAGTTGGAGTTGCGTTGAAGAAGTTCTTGTTACACGTGCGGAATAGCTAAGTAATTCTATCGAATGTAGCTATGAAACAATTATCACGTAAATGCATTAAATACTAGTACTAGTACAGCTGGTGTTTGTGTAAAAGGCGGAAAGGAGTTGGATAAGGATTCGATACAAACCGAAAGACATTAATCAATCGATCACGCCAAGACGGCTCGGAGTGTAGGCATGAAAAATGGTCTTTTTACTTGAGAAAGGCTCGTTAGCTGAAGGACATAACTGGTAGAAAAAAAAGGTCAGTGTATCAGAATCCATCCCTTGATTAATCCGTAAAGACGAACAGTTTGAGAGTGCAGCGTGAGTCTGCCACGCGGTGGCAATATTCCAATTGTCCCCAAGGTTAGGTAACAAGCCAAGAACAATCACCTCTAAAACCCAACACGATGAAGTTCTTGTACGGTGTCGAAAGTCGATGATTGATTTCGACCCCGCAGGGATCGGGACGGTTTTACCTGGAGCTGCGCGCTCGCTCGTACGGAGGTGACTACTGTCCACTGTCAACCGGAATGTGTGTTCATTAAACTGACCGTGACATTCGTTGCCGCTGCTCGGAACCATTAATTATGCCCTAGTCATCTTGATTGCGTGCTACCAAGATTGATGAGAAGAGCCAGACAGGCGGGGCGGATAAGGGTGGTCGTTTGCGATGCATGCCACCGTCTGCAGCCGTAGGTACACGTCTCCGGAAGCCTGACGGTGTGAGGTGTGCGAAGTGCCCAAGGCCAGTTGCGTCTATGCACAGCCATTTTTGAGCTGCGGAGCTCTGCAAGCGGTGCGAGCCGGCATGATAACGCTAATGATTGGAGATGACGCTGAACGTTCTGGATCTGTAATCGAAGGCGCAAACTGGAACTGCGAAGAGATACGGTGTAATTACGAACTTTTATTGAAGAATGTCCGATCTTCACATTCCACGGTGCCCATCATATATTACTTGCAATTATTAATTGCGCTGTGGGAAAATGAAAGGACGTCAGGTATACTTCAATGATTGCAGTTTTGTTTTCTAATCACCTAATTGCCATTAAGACTGAAGATTTTGAAAAGGTATCCAAGTATGAGTATGAGCATTCCAAAGCTACGGATCGTTCCATTTTACGCAGCCACTTGGTGATGTGATCAGGACACTATTTTCAATTAAAACAAGGGTTACCTTGGTCTAACCTTTACCGCGAGGTTCAAGGCTAGCACAAAAGAAGTGAAGAACACTGGAACCACCTTGTTCCAGTTCCATATCGGGTGTGATTATCGCCAAGCCCCCCTCGGATTCCAGGCGAAATCTATTTAGCATGCAGTGTGACGATGTTCATAAATCTTAAAAGTCCCACTTGCCTCCACAGCCCATTCCCATTAGGCTTCACATTAACAAATTAGCTATCTGGCAAGAAG
>KZ072629.1:221851-239033 GCA_002091845.1 Anopheles cracens
AAGGCAATTGATTGGCTTTTAAATGGACGTAGCGCAAATCGGCGTAATGAAGTGCCCGGTTTGGGGCGGTGGCTTGGCGTGCACGCTCGGCTCGGACAAGTGGCCGCCGCCATTGTGCTGTATATAATTTGTCACATCAATAGTGGCCAGGAGCGGAAGGAGCGGATAGATGAGGCTATTGCTTTCAATTGAATTGAAGTCAAATTTATGGTAGTGCCCGTTCTAAAATGGACAAATGGCTTCCGGGCAGCCCGGCCGATGCCATCATTTCTTGTGCGGATGAAAGCGTAATAGGGAGAGAGAGAGAGAGAGAGAAGATCTCGCGTCTCAGCTGGCGAAGAAGTGCGGAAGAAAGCTCACCAAAGGCGATGGTATTTTTTATGAAAATTATGCAATCCTTTCGCTACCATTCGGACGTGATAGTAATGTAAGAGTATTTTTCTCAACAAGGGAAAAAACACATCCTTGGAAACTCTACAAACAAGCGCTCTGCAGGGAAGGGAAGATGAACTCTCACCAGCAGCAATCCGTCCGCAGCAGCAGCAGCATCGGTGCATAAAATGCACCACCCCAAAAACCGCAGCCTATTACAGCGCGCGCTTCCTGTGGCGCACGTTTTCGATTTTCGATGCAGTTGAACGGGTTTCGGAGGTTGGTTTTGCATCCGCAAGCAGCCGCATCCATGCATGCGGCGTGAAAATCGTTTCCTGGCAGCAGCAGCAGCATCGGTGCATAAAATGCACCACCCCAAAAACCGCAGCCTATTACAGCGCGCGCTTCCTGTGGCGCACGTTTTCGATTTTCGATGCAGTTGAACGGGTTTCGGAGGTTGGTTTTGCATCCGCAAGCAGCCGCATCCATGCATGCGGCGTGAAAATCGTTTCCTGCTGGTACGCGCGCCGAAGGGAAAACAAACGTCTGCTCGGCGCCCGGCGACGTGCCTCGACCGTCAATGAGGGACTGCGACGCGAGACTGCGGTGTGCGACGCGCTGCTGCACGAAGAAAACTGCCCCGTTCTTCCGGGCGAGCCTTTCAGCGCCAGCAGCGGGCCGGCAATGCGGGAAATAAAAGCCCCTGCCGACGATGCCGTTTGATGCAGTGTATGTGGTGCGGCTTGTAGTACGCTCGCGCCGGGCGTCTTGGTTTTTGTGGGCGCGGAAAAGGATTGAAACTGCGGCGAAAAATAACATTCCTGGCTCCGTTGCCCTAAGGGAATGCGTTGAGACGCTGAGAAAAATATAATATAAACCAAGCAGAGCGTGTGTGTGTTATTTTTCAATTAAAGCGCAACCAATCGTGGCGCGAAGCTGTCGAAAACAGAATTTTCCTGCCATAAAGCTAGCAAGAGTAGCTACTGTAGCGAAGCGGTTCGTAAGGAGGGGTGCTGACATAAAACAACCACTATACTTTACGCATACTATTGGTCATTCAGCAGTCGGCGGAAGCAGAATGATTCTCGAAGTGCGCACCGGCGTGTCTAGCGTTCTGAGCGTTCCTTCGCGCGTTCCTGCGCGAGGTCGTGCTGGTTGATGTTTTTATTTTTACTCACACACACGCTGCCATCTTCCCGGGCGGCGGCGGCAGGCGCGACTCACGGGATGCAATGATGAGAGCTTGTGTGAGGGGGTGGTGAAAGGCAATTGATTGGCTTTTAAATGGACGTAGCGCAAATCGGCGTAATGAAGTGCCCGGTTTGGGGCGGTGGCTTGGCGTGCACGCTCGGCTCGGACAAGTGGCCGCCGCCATTGTGCTGTATATAATTTGTCACATCAATAGTGGCCAGGAGCGGAAGGAGCGGATAGATGAGGCTATTGCTTTCAATTGAATTGAAGTCAAATTTATGGTAGTGCCCGTTCTAAAATGGACAAATGGCTTCCGGGCAGCCCGGCCGATGCCATCATTTCTTGTGCGGATGAAAGCGTAATAGGGAGAGAGAGAGAGAGAGAGAAGATCTCGCGTCTCAGCTGGCGAAGAAGTGCGGAAGAAAGCTCACCAAAGGCGATGGTATTTTTTATGAAAATTATGCAATCCTTTCGCTACCATTCGGACGTGATAGTAATGTAAGAGTATTTTTCTCAACAAGGGAAAAAACACATCCTTGGAAACTCTACAAACAAGCGCTCTGCAGCGTTACCGTTGCATAATAATTTCAAATCGAAAGGATGCATTCTGCTTTTAACTCGCTTCCGGGCACATTCCACGCCACTTGGCTGAGGGAAGATGAACTCTCACCAGCAGCAATCCGTCCGCAGCAGCAGCAGCAGCAGCATCGGTGCATAAAATGCACCACCCCAAAAACCGCAGCCTATTACAGCGCGCGCTTCCTGTGGCGCACATTTGGGGGGGTGGGTGGGTAGTAAAAATAATTATCAATAAACATTTTTGCTTTATGGCAAAACAACACATTCGAATATATTTCGCCCGGGTTTGGGTAATGAACGAAAATAAATAATTAATTTCTTCCGCTGGACGTCGCGACCCGCCTGCGATCTGCGGTTCCAATTATTAGTGGCCCGGAAATGGCACGCACAATGGATGGTACGCCGGGCGCACTCAATGCGTTACATTAAATGGATCGTAGCAAATGAATGTTCTGTGATGCAAAAAAATGACGCTTCTCTTTCGTGTGGGGGGTTAGGAATGGGGGGAGGAGAGCTTTCATGCTCGTGTCATAGAGTGAATGGCCTACTGTGTTGCTTTTTGTTGCGCGCGCGCGCCCGCGCTATCCTTTCAATTCGTTTCCAACCTGCGCTACCTGTGCGGGTTCGTCGCTTGCGCGTCGCGCGTTGAATCTTTCGTGCCTTCGAGCTGGTTTTTCGTTCTTTCTCGTATATTCCTCCTCCTGCTCCAGTCGGTACAGCCAATTATTGGTCATTCAGCAGTCGGCGGAAGCAGAATGATTCTCGAAGTGCGCACCGGCGTGTCTAGCGTTCTGAGCGTTCCTTCACTCTCTCTCTCTCTCTCTCTCGCTCTACTCCTTTCGTGGCAACAGCCAGCATGTCAACATGGAGTTATTGAGGGCCGAGTGAAGACCTAATGAAGACGGCGAGCTGCGCAGGCTGTACGGGAGAGCAGTTTATACATTCTTGGACTGTGTTTGCACGCTGGAAACGCAGAAGAACTAGGGTGGTACGCTTCCTAGACCAAGCTCCCGAGAAGTTGGGCCTGTATAGTTCGGGCGTCTGTCGAGATTTACGAGCGAATAATTAGTACAGTTTGAGGCGAACCTCCCGACCCGACAACAAGTCGGCACCTTCGCCCGAAGTAAGCCATCTACGCGCCCGCTGGCTTCAGCTAAGCTTGTAAAACTAGACCATAAAGTGGTGAGTTTTATTGTGCGCCCCTCCATGTGTTTTGAGAGTGCGGGCGCCCGGAAGAAATGTTTTCACACTTGTAATCTTCGGGTAGGGACGATTGCCGATTCGGTAACAGCTGGCACCGCGGTGTCGTGACGCGGTTGACGATGGCTCATTTAGTGCACTGTCTTACGGCACCTGTTGGGAACTGTTTCAAAACGTTTCGCTCCCTATTTTGGGTGGTCGCAATCTCACCAACAAACAAACCCACAAACCCTATGTGCCAGCCCAACATTGATCAGGTGATTCCCATGTGCCCGGTCGCCTGGCAACGCGGGCGAAATCTTTTACGGCTAGTTTATAGTTGCGTTTCGCCATTTTGCAACTCCAACATTCACCCAACTAGGCTTAATTGTTAGAACATGCTTTGGGGGGGTGGGTGGGTAGTAAAAATAATTATCAATAAACATTTTTGCTTTAAAATAAAAACTAGCACTTGCCCGAGCCCGAAGATGGGCGAAGATTTGGTGATGTGAAACTTGGGTAGAAGTTTTCTTTTCCCCCCGAAACACGCCCGTTCCGTGGACACTATAGTTTGTGACGCTGGCGTGCCCGGAACACCGGTGCTGGAATTCTATTAATAAACGCAAAATAAATCACCAAAGTTAGCCGTGGTTTCGCATGGCTTCGCATTGGGACAGCGCGGTTGCGATGGTAGAATTTTAAAATCACATCTCTCATGCCCGCGGACAAGAGGAACGAGCCCGTTGTTTGGTGCGCGAGAGCCGACCGCCAGCCGTTTATTTATTCATGGCGCGAAATCGGTACGTCCTAATCAGGAGCTCGCTGCTGCTGCTGCTGCTGCTCCGATGGAACAATGTGCAAATGAGCAAGGGAAAAATCCACCCCCGGGACTTAACTCAAGGATGAAAAAAATCGTGGACGAGAAAAATTAAAATGTGAAGCAGGACAGCAGCTTCACGTTCACGTCACAGGCACATAGACACACACATACACACGAAAAAAAAGATACGAAAACCCAAAGTGTTGATGAATGCCGGAAGTGCCCGGGCTACAAGTCTTCAACGCTTCAAAATCTCATTAAAATAATTACTATCAACACGTTTTTCGATGTCCGGGTCCGGGTCCCCCCCCACCCGGACAAGCGGCTCAACTCAAACACCCACAAGACCATCTCCCTTTCTCTCTCTCTCTCTCTCTCTCTCTCACTCTCTCCCTTTGTTGGGTGTCCTGCGTCGTCCTTTTTTTGGTTTCGTGGGGTCCATTGCTGCTGCGTTCCATCATCATCGTCAGCTTCCCGGGGCGATCCAAAGGCGTCGTGTTGATGAGCTTGATAAAATTGTTCCACAGAGCCCGGTAGGGACGTCGAGGAGAATACACATACATTCACAAGCAGCGACGGAACGAACAAAAAATTTCTAGAGACGAATAAAAAAACCGACAGTGCGAAAAGTTACACCAACCGGAAGGAGAGCGAGCGAACCAGAAAGCAAAACACGAAGTCTGCTTCATTCCGGCAGGCGAAAGCTTGTTAGACGAGCTTTACAAAACGACTAACACAGTGGTGGAGAAATTAAATGAGTCCTGGTCAATTCCAGAAGATGTTGGTGGTACGTGATCTAGGATTAGTTTGACATATTTTTTTGGGTGTCGTTGGATCGTTTCATTTTTCCCCTTTCTGAAGAAAACTGAACCAGTTGGAGTTGCGTTGAAGAAGTTCTTGTTACACGTGCGGAATAGCTAAGTAATTCTATCGAATGTAGCTATGAAACAATTATCACGTAAATGCATTAAATACTAGTACTAGTACAGCTGGTGTTTGTGTAAAAGGTGGAAAGGAGTTGGATAAGGATTCGATACAAACCGAAAAACATTAATCAATCGATCACGCCAAGACGGCTCGGAGTGTAGGCATGAAAAATGGTCTTTTTACTTGAGAAAGGCTCGTTAGCTGAAGGACATAACTGGTAGAAAAAAAAGGTCAGTGTATCAGAATCCATCCCTTGATTAATCCGTAAAGACGAACAGTTTGAGAGTGCAGCGTGAGTCTGCCACGCGGTGGCAATATTCCAATTGTCCCCAAGGTTAGGTAACAAGCCAAGAACAATCACCTCTAAAACCCAACACGATGAAGTTCTTGTACGGTGTCGAAAGTCGATGATTGATTTCGACCCCGCAGGGATCGGGACGGTTTTACCTGGAGCTGCGCGCTCGCTCGTACGGAGGTGACTACTGTCCACTGTCAACCGGAATGTGTGTTCATTAAACTGACCGTGACATTCGTTGCCGCTGCTCGGAACCATTAATTATGCCCTAGTCATCTTGATTGCGTGCTACCAAGATTGATGAGAAGAGCCAGACAGGCGGGGCGGATAAGGGTGGTCGTTTGCGATGCATGCCACCGTCTGCAGCCGTAGGTACACGTCTCCGGAAGCCTGACGGTGTGAGGTGTGCGAAGTGCCCAAGGCCAGTTGCGTCTATGCACAGCCATTTTTGAGCTGCGGAGCTCTGCAAGCGGTGCGAGCCGGCATGATAACGCTAATGATTGGAGATGACGCTGAACGTTCTGGATCTGTAATCGAAGGCGCAAACTGGAACTGCGAAGGGATACGGTGTAATTACGAACTTTTATTGAAGAATGTCCGATCTTCACATTCCCCGGTGCCCATCATATATTACTTGCAATTATTAATTGCGCTGTGGGAAAATGAAAGGACGTCAGGTATACTTCAATGATTGCAGTTTTGTTTTCTAATCACCTAATTGCCATTAAGACTGAAGATTTTGAAAAGGTATCCAAGTATGAGTATGAGCATTCCAAAGCTACGGATCGTTCCATTTTACGCAGCCACTTGGTGATGTGATCAGGACACTATTTTCAATTAAAACAAGGGTTACCTTGGTCTAACCTTTACCGCGAGGTTCAAGGCTAGCACAAAAGAAGTGAAGAACACTGGAACCACCTTGTTCCAGTTCCATATCGGGTGTGATTATCGCCAAGCCCCCCTCGGATTCCAGGCGAAATCTATTTAGCATGCAGTGTGACGATGTTCATAAATCTTAAAAGTCCCACTTGCCTCCACAGCCCATTCCCATTAGGCTTCACATTAACAAATTAGCTATACTTCCGGCGAAATCCAATTCAAATCCTGGTAACATTGTCGATTTGTGCGTACGGGACGTACAGGGCAAACAAAAAAACGGGCACACAACTCCAGTAGCCACGAATGTACTAACCACTAACCCCAACCGGAGCCGTGCTGGGAGACTCGTGCCGAACTTTTCGCGTTTCGTTTGTGTCGTTTTATGTTTGCCCTGCAACCCCAGTACCTGATCCCTTTTCGCACTTTTGCTCGTTATTTGACATTCCGCATCCGGCACGAGAGCGGGAATTGCAATTTCGTGGCCACTACGTCGAACGAGGAATTTGGCTGTGGGAGATAACAAACAAACAAACAAAAAAGAAGGGCTGCACGGGAGCGCTTCCGGGAATTTCTAATCACTCCGGAACGCAACGTGTCGGTCGGCATCCAGCAGAAATAATCTACAAAATGCGTCAAAATAATAGCAAAAAAGAGAACGAAATAGTTCACGCAATGCATCGCTGCGCTGCGATGTCGGAAACATGCACACACACACTCGAGCCCAAACACTCCGATTGCATTCGGTTGTGCCGCGCGTGGGAGGATTAGAAAGAAAGTAAACAAACGCTCGCCGGAGAACGAAAACGACACGCGCACAAAAAAAAACGTTAAAAACTCAAAAAGAATCACCGGCCAGGTGTCGTTGGTGCGTCAGCAGAACACGCTGGAGGGGTTCGGCTGTGAAAAATGATCCCTTTGCTGATATCCGGGAATGTCCTGATGGCACGGTCTTCGCCCGACTCGCAGATGTTGGCTTTCCGGTGGTGCATCGAAAAACGTGTGATCGCTGACGTTACTCGGTCGGGGCCGGGGAACAATGTTTGCGAATGCACTTTTGTTCTAGGTTTCAATTATGAAGCCACCGGGAGGTCTGCGGATGCTCTGGTTTTAGCTCTGGCTTCTGGACGGAACCGAGAACTTCGCGCGGGATTCCAGTATCCCGCCGCCAAAATGGGGACAATCGATAAGATAATGTTTGCCCAGCACTTGTCTGTCCTAGTCTGCGCTTCACCTGGAGGCTTGCAAGCGTTGGGCAGAACTGGGCGTCCGTCGCTTGTCGGATTAGTCGGAACGCTTCGAGTGGATTAGAGCGGTGGCAGTTCTCCGACAAGAGTCGATACACCAATATATGAGTTGAAAACTGATACAAAATTTGCTACCTTTTCAGCTAGAAATGTCTTTTCTTTAATAGTTTAGTAATCATAGCGAAGATCCTAATGGGTACAAATTATAATCCAAGATAATAATATGTCGAATCAACTGATCCCTTCAAAGGGAATCGAGTTGGTGAAACTAACTAATATATTTAAATTAAATTACACCCAGTTTCCTCCCCATTACGGCCGAGATAGCTCAAACAGAGGAAAAAAGGTCACTCAATCGAGAATTCTGATCTCATTTTCCGCAACATAAGTAATTTGGTTAAAAAGTTCGAAATGCGAAAAAGATTCGCTATCGTTCGCTTCCCGCTGGAGGGGGGGCGGGTCCGAAATCTTATTAGCTAATTTACTCCTCCGATCTCGTCCGACCGAGTGGAGATAGTATCATGGTCTCTGGATCTCAGGTCTCATCAAAATTCATGACCAAAGAAATCAAACCGGAACAATTTTCGGAAGCTCGTTTCATTTCGTCTAAGCTCATTTATGTCGCCGCTTCCGTTTCGGGTTGTCGGTCGTCGCCGATACTCTGTTCTCCGCCTTCATATGCGACGATAACGATGGTATCCGTTTACTTGTTTTTATTTTATATGTTTATCCTACTCGCTACTGCTCGACCCGGCCTTATTTCCAATTCCATTAGTATGGAAAGCGATCCCGGACGAGTTTCCTATCGGTTGACCACCGCATCCGGAAGGATGCGAGTTTGTTGATGGCTAATTATTTGTCACTCACTTCTCCAGAAGGAAACAGGCGTCGTCGGTAGGATGCGCCTTTGATCCCTTTTAACGAAGTGTCGCTTCGTTGATATAAAAATGTAAATCACATCCACCGGCCGGGAGAGAACATGCGAGACAACACGCTTGCCGATGTGAGGGGCCATAAAATTATTCAGCAGCCGAACGGCTCATAGCTTAAACGATCATGATCGGCATTTAAGCGTGTCGGGCGTGCATGGCGTAAGGGTTTTTCGACTATCAACCACCCAACCGACCGCCGGACCAAAAGGGTGCCCCTCGTCAGGTTTCGTTTTCCCCGCCGAAACGTCATTTGGACAGGTTCGGAATTAAAAGCACAGGAACCGTGTGGAAAATCGTTGAAATTATCTTCCATCCACACATTACGACCGTTTCGTCAAACTGAGCCGGGGGCAATGTTTACACATGTTGGGCTGGTGCGCTGGTAGAATATTTATTCTGTCCATGGTGGGTTGAGCTCGCCGGAAACATGTGAAGCGCAAGAGGAGCCAGCTGAAAGACCGGAAGAAGTAATTAGAATTACATGCTGGAAGGACGTAGAGCGAGAAAACCCTAAAATGCGCCTAAAAAAGGGACCACGCAGTAAAGTCCATTGCGTAGGCTCTTTTCATTAGAAGTCAATGGTTTCAGTTACAGCTGTTAAACTGTTATCAGATTGTAAATTAGCAGCGCACGATTAATAACGCCATGCCAGCGTAACTAATTTCATGTAGACCATTTCGAAATTTGGAACTATTTTTAGATATAAAGGCTGCTACAAAGCGAATGGATGCATAATTGGATATAAAACATCCGAGATCTAATTCTACTCTGTGCTTGAAAACGGTATATCCTATATCTTATGCGCATGGGAGAACAAAAACTATGAAGATTAAAGTACCGCGGAGGTGTAAAAGCGATCCAATGATAAAATCGGCTGCCCAAAGATGGGCCACTATCTCAACATCGGGTTGCATTATTCAGAGATGCATTTGTAAAAAAAAACTCACACACTCACACAATCAATCGTACATGCGCATATCCGAAAGGGTAAACGAAGAAATCGGCTTGTTGATCATAAAATAATGCCTACAAGAATTGTGCAGCAAGAATCGTTGCTGGAGATGGTCTTTAAGTTTTTCTTCGCTCGCGTCTAACGTCGCCTCTACACTCGTCCGCGATGGTGGTCGTTATGTTGAAATGAACTAAGAGAAGAAAAAAAACATGTCCACGATCCTTTCGAAGTCGATCGTCTATCAACGGCTACAGCGCAGCCGTCGCGAGAAACAAAAAAAAAACAAGAGCGGAAACAAAAAAGGGCCAGCCGAACAGGCCAAAACGGTCGGCAAACGGTGCATATTAAACCACCAAAAACTCGTCCCGACCGAACCAATTCCGGCCGCAAAAGGATGTCCCCGAAAAGACAGTTTGTGGTAACATTTTTTTCTTCTTTCCTACCGCTGGACCGATCTTGGGTTTGTTCCCGCGTTCAGCCGAACGAAGATGAAACGGTTCATTGTTTATTACCCGGAATAAATGTCACATTATGCGGTGTTCTGTGGTGGAGAAATCCACGGTGACCTGGGGGGACTGGGGCCGATTAAAATCGGACCGCCGGCGGATCGCAGGGAAGTACGGCGCGAGTGGTGGTGAAAAATCGAACCATTGCAAACGAAACAGTCGAGCGCGCCGAATGCAGCGAAATTCGCTGGCGTATCGATCGCTTTTCAAGATCAATGTTATAAATATTTATTTCCGCTCGCGCTGACGGGTGCGGCGAGCGAATGGGGATTGGAAAAGCAGAGTCGAACGGCTTTCGTTCGTTCCTGTGCCATGTTCATTCTGAAGAGGATGCTTTTTTCGGAGCCATGCTCCCTAGACCTTAGGAAGAGGAGGCACGTTGTGCCCGTTGATCTTCCCGATTTCGATCGATCGTCGGTGCACGCGGTACAAGCGAAACGGTATCGATGGTATCGATGGTGTTTTCCAAGGAAATAAGATTTGCGCGGCGATGAGAAAGAAAAGTAAATTGTGCTGCCTTTTTTATCCCTTCCCTAGCTGCACCCAAACGAAAACTCTGCATAGAGCTGGATGCTTATTTAGTAGCTTCTTTAGAGCATATATTTTTCGTCGCCATCAAAGTTTAAAATCATCACAGCATGGTGAAACGATGTGCAAAGTGGATAGGTCGCTTCAAGGAACGGTGGAAATATAACGTTAGGAAAGTTTTCAAACTTTCAGACTTGAGGTTTAAGACCAACAAAATAGGAAAGTAGTAGTACTATACAATTTAAATACCGATTTAAATCTGATTTATTTCTTCGTCCCCCGCCAGCAACAGTTCTTCAAAACTTCGTGCGGGCAAGAACATTACATATAAACTTTATTTAAGCGCCTTCACCAGTTTATTTAGTGGAGCCAAATTCGATTCACCGATTCAGTTTGTTTCGGGACTGAAGCATCACGCGGCAAAGATGCTGCAAAATGCAGCAGTCGAACAGAACTACCACACCGAACCACGGCACAGCAAACCAAACTCGAGCAGCGAAAAAAACTCTCCGATTTGTGTTCACCGTCGCGAATGCGACATAACAAAATATGGCAGCCGCAAATCGCAGGAAGATGCGATGCGCTCGGTGTACTCAAGGTCCCGGTGCGGAATGGAAGAAGGAATGGACGGAACGTGGCGGGGACGGGGCAAGTAAGACTTGTGGCTCGAGAGTCGTCGACGGTAGGGCTACCGAGTCAAAGACAGCGAGCGATCATTTATTTTATTGATTTAGCGTTCGGCAGACGACCAGGTGACTTAAAAATGGGAACCTCTGGCCTACCCGGTCGGCTGTGCGAGGAGCTGGCATTCGGCAGAGATACGAGATATCGCGCCAAAGGCAGTACATATCCGTGCGGCAGGGGTCTTTAAACGGTTCGAGTGAAGCGAACGGTTGGATGAAATTTATTCGCTAGGTGCAAGATCAAGAGATCAAATCTGGTACTCGCTAATAACTCCTCGACCTGTCCATTCGATCGGCACAGCGATGGCCGTTGTATGCTTTCGCTCCCTTCTAGAAATGTGAACCCATTCCCGCTTCCGGGGGCAACGATGCAGCAACGCGGTGACACCACGGTCTATTGTACGAACCAGTTTAACGGGGCGACAGGACAGGGCTGGCCGCAGGTTCTATCGGCGTTTAGTAGCCGGAAATGAAACGAACCTGCCGGACGGGGGGAGACGATTTATATTTACGAACAAAAGATTTAGATCACCATTGTTTGTGCTTTTGTTGTGGATTCAGCAAGAGGTCGTAAAAAACTTAAGTACTTATAAAAACGGTCAACTTGAAATGCAATTGAACGGTAGATCGGTAGACGTTTGATCAGACGTTTGATCCACGCTGCATTAGCTGTCAAATGTTTGCTCATCATCATACGTCAAATGCGCAATCATTAAAAACAAGGTGGAACTCCTGCCTTCGAGAGAAAATATCACAAAAAATCCACGAAAATGGCCGAAAAAGAAGGTAATCCACTATTCACACGCTTCATTCCTATGCATACTAATTGCTCCCTGTATCCCACTAGACACTAATGATCTGAAGTCGCAGTTCCGGAAGATATTTCTGGAGATGAACCGTAACCTGGTGGCAAGCGGGGTGCCCACGCCACTGAACCTTGCACCGGTGGCAACATCCGAGTTAAATATACCGCCGAAAGTCAATTACAATCATTAAAAACAAGGTGGAACTCCTGCCTTCGAGAGAAAATATCGCAAAAAATCCACGAAAATGGCCGAAAAAGAAGGTAAACTACTATTTAAACGTTTCATTCCTATACTTACTAACTGCTCCCTGTATCCCACTAGACACTAATAATCTGAAGTCGCAGTTCCGGAAGATATTTCTGGAGATGAACCGTAATCTGGTGGCAAGCGGGGTGCCCACGCCACTGAACCTTGCACCGGTGGCAACATCCGAGTTAAATATACCGCCGAAAGTCAATTTGGGTCAATCGTTCGCAAACAACAAGGCCTCGAGTAAAACTTTCTTCGGCAATGACATTCATAAGCACGTAAAGCTGCAGGACGGCAAGCTAGTGGCTGAGAGTAGTATAAACACACAGGAAGTGATCTGCATGGGCGAGCCATTCTGCTGGGTGACGACCAGAGACAGTCGCTACGAGCGATGCGACTTCTGCCTGCAAAGCACACTGCACATATTGATTCCATGCTCCGGTTGCCGGTTTGCTATGTATTGTGGCGCGCAGTGCCAGCAGTTGGCATGGGCAAAGTACCACGAACTGGAGTGTGCCGTGCTAAAGGAATTCGGCGGCGAAGAGCCAGATTGCTGTATGCTGGAAACATTGCGTTGCGTTTGCTTGGGTCTTGCGCTGCATCGGAACAATGTTACCTCATTGTGGTACCAGTTTAAAACACCCCTGAGTTCTCGCAGTGCGATGCGACTGGATCTAACTGATTATGACATGTATGGCATCTTCCTGGGTATGTCGCACATCATCAGCCTCACGGAAGCGTCGGTGATGCATCGTCGATTGCGTACGATGCACGACGGGCTAGTGAAGCATCTTTCCACGGATTCGACGGTCCTGTTAAGATTTGAAAAGTATTTCCTGAAATCATTACTCGTCCACCACCTGTTGGTGCTCCTAGAAATCAACAAAGAGTTCGGCATCCTGACGCACACAATCTGATCAAGCGTTAAGTGCTGTGGAATTGGCTCACATGTAAGATAACAACCGGTGCCCGATCAACGTAATGGCACGGTGTTTAAATTTGCATGTTGATAGAGCCATTTCTTGCACTACTGCGATGATCCCATGTGCTCTATTCCACACGAGGCTTTAACACCTAGAGGAAAGCAAGTGTTGAGGCCATAGACATCGGTTGACTCATAAAAGACTGTGATGTGTTTTTTTCTATGTGTTTTTCCCCACATCTAACACACCTACATACATGGTGTGTACATTTGTTAATGAAGTCTTACCGCGGTGACATTGAAAGGAATTCATTTGAAGCGGGATGGAAGCGAGAACACTTTTCAAACCAAGTGAATACACATGATGGGAAGAATGTCCGGACGGCACATAGTTCCGCTAGAAGACACGCCAGTAATTTATGACACATACCTCCGTGTGCAGAAGGATTCGTGGTGTGAGTCCGGGAATGAAACCACCATGCTCAAATGGCCGGAACACCGAGCCGCTTCCAAGCCACGTCGTCAGCCGTTAAGAAACCATTTATCACCTTGATTTTTTTCGTTGTTTCCTTCTCAAATAAAGTATCTTGCAGTCATTTTTTATAAAAGAAGAAAAGTAGGCAACGAAAAGAAAAATATCTTCGCGACGAGAAACCGAATGTGCAAAGTTTCTATATTATTTCGCAGTGAAGTTGACCGAAGAATTCTCCCATTATAGTAGAACCGGGCACTTCCGGATGGTGGACTTTTCGGTGGGTACATACAAATACACACACACACACACACGATTGGTCAAGAAATTGTGTGCTGATCGGACTCTGATTGCACATTCGAACTTTGCTGTTGCGAATGGGAAGTTTCTTAGCAATGTTGCCAACGGAAAGGGATCCTGCTTGTGTTTTGCTTGAAGAATTTGGCCTGGTGTTGTTTTTGTTCAACAAATTCAAAAACGAAGAGCTGAATTCGGAGCGCTTTGCTTTGTTTTTACCCTCGCTTCCTTAATAGGATACACGAGATAGTTCGTGTAGTTTTGTAAATAAATTTCTGCTTATCAACTTAATTGCTCAATTAAAAAAGTTTATTTTTATAGACTCCAACCCCGTGCGGCTTCGAAGTCTCCCGGGTTGTATTTCGCTTTCTCTGGCGTATCTGGAGGATCCGCACAAGCGGCAACTCAAACTCCAACTCCTAGCGGCATGTTTAAATTTGCTAGTTTGTGCTTTTTCAGTTAGCTGGAGCCCGCGAGTTCTTCGTACTTTGGGTTAGTTATCGTGGCGAAAAAATACGACGTAGATTGCGTTAGCAAAAGGATTGCTTATCGTGTGCCCCGGGATAATGTGAATAGAGCCGTTTAGGTACACTCGGAATCTCATTCGGAGTTAGTGCAATTCATTAGGCGGGCAGCTCTAAACAAGCTTCGTTGGGTGATGGAATCAATTTGAATAGCCTGATAGCGAGAGGATGGATTGGAATCAAGTTTCTTTTCCGATCCGTTGAATGCGCTCCGGGTGTAATATATGACATTCGGACGCACACAATCTGATCAAGCGTTAAGTGCTGTGGAATTGGCTCACATGTAAGATAACAACCGGTGCCCGTTCAACGTAATGGCACGGTGTTTAAATTTGCATGTTGATAGTGCCATTTCTTGCACTACTGCGATGATCCCATGTGCTCTATTCCACACGAGGCTTTAACACCTAGAGGAAAGCAAGTGTTGAGGCCATAGACATCGGTTGACTCATAAAAGACTGTGATGTGTTTTTTTCTATGTGTTTTTCCCCACATCTAACACACCTACATACATGGTGTGTACATTTGTTAATGAAGTCTTACCGCGGTGACATTGAAAGGAATTCCATGAGACAATGTTGGCGTTAATATGCAAAAGGGCTGAAATTCGACAAATCAATTGAAGGGAAGCGGTCCGAACGGACGTACTGCCGTCGTTTTTTGTTTCTATTATTTTTTTTCTACAAACAACGTAATTTTGGGAATAAAAGAATGAATTCAAAATTATTCCAATAAAGTATCTTGCAGTCATTTTTGGTTTTTGGGGCGGTGGGCGTCGCTGGCTGCTGGTGCCGAGTGTAAATAAAATAAGGGATCGAATAAATTCAATAACCATCATAACGAGGCGCATCGCACGAAGCCACGGGCCCGATAATACACGACCGGAAGACGGGGAAAATGCCAACCGCCACTTTCGCCCACCCCGCTCTCCGCGCAATCCATCTTCTCCCGTGCAGGAACGGAACAAAAGACGTCCTCTGTCCCGCTCGGATACTTGGCGGATCGTTTATGATTTGTTCTGTTGCGCTGCGGACGCGTTGATGTGCTGCTGAAGCCGGGAACCGCCGCCGAGCTGACTATCGTTTGAACTTTAACCACATGTTTCTGATTCTTGCTCGAACGTACGGTGGGCTCGGTTCGTAGGATACTACTGCCGGGAGAAAGGATCTGCCGTCTAAAAGAGGTTGGTGGAATTTAATTTAAATATCAGACGCCATGGTGGTGGTGGGTTGTATTTCCAACCCGTATAACTTCACCGCTCTCCCGGGCGTGCACGCCGCGGAGAAAAACGTATCGCGAGGATTTCGTGGGTTTACGTTATCGAGGCTAAGCGGTTACGGGAGGCTTCAGGATAAACGGTTCACGTTGCCCGATAGGACGTAGGCCGGATTTTCTTTGTTATCTTCCAGCGGCTCGCACACATGCTCGCGGTCGGATCGCGGAACGGGCACGTGATTGATTCGTTATCGGGTCAACGATAACGACCGAGGAAGCGTGAATCTTTTGCTTCCACGTGCCTTCCCGGCCTCGATGGATGGCACTGTTTGAGTGTGTGTGTGCTTGTGAGTCTTCTTTGTGTGGGGCTGTTGAAGAAGGATACCATCTTCATGCTACTCAATGTGCGATTGTGTTCGCGAATGTTCGCGTGCAGATTGAAGGATCTGTCGCGTTACGCTGGCTCGGCCTGTCGGATTTCTGATGGATTCGATTGGAGGTTAGTCAGGTGTAAGTCTTCGGAAGTGGGAGAGAGGAGAAAATCAATCTTCTCATAACCCAAACGTTCGAGATTGGCAAAAGAGGCTGCCTCGATAACACAATTTTGCACTCATTAGGCATCGCAGCGACGTAAAATGTCGATTAAAATGCAACGATTAGCTACATTAACATTCATTTAATAAGCTCATTACATAAATTACCACCACCCCGGCGTTGGTGCGCCGTGTCGATCGATACTATCGTAAACCGTGCAATCACCATCACCCTTGCAGCGGAATGTAATAGTAACCCCGAGGTTGACGAAAAAGCTCACCAGGATAGATAGGTAACGTTCATCAAAACGGCTTCCCATACTGTTTGGGTCCTGTGCGAGAATCACGAGGCGAGCCAATTGTGCAGACAAGCGGATTAGCAAAATTTAACCGTGCTCCGGAAACTGATTATGTACATTGACAAAAGGCTCGTAATCGTTTTGCTCCTTTACGTACCGTGCCTGCCGTACGAAGAAAGCCCACCCCGAAGCTCGAACTCCTTGACGTGTGTATGCGAGGAAGGATACGAACCGAAGACGTATAGCGGTTACAGCGAACGACGACAACGACGACCCTGGCATATGCTCCGGTAGGCCCGTTGACGTTTGCTGCTCCCGACTGCTGCCAACCGAGCGCCCGTTTCTATGGAGTGTGATAATGGGCTTTCGATGGGAACACAAGCTTTAATTACTTCCTCACCATCTACCCTTCACCAGGGGACCGACTCCTGGCGGAGCGCAAAAGCAGCGCAAGGATTTACGTCCACAAGACGGTTCGGCTGTGGGACATATCCGGAAAATGTGGCCCGCCCCGACGACCCGGGCTGCTGACGCTGCAAGATGTGTAATGAGCGAGAAAGTAGCGAGCGAACAACTTTTAAGCCTTCCTCGCGCCCCATGGATGTGGTGGGTCTTCTTTGTTCCGCCCTGACCTATGGCAGGGTGTCGCCGACGCAGGACCTGGGCCTCTTAGCCTTTTCGCTAATGTGTTATGTGGGACGGCGCGGAAAAGCGGCCGGCTTTTTGTCGTGGCTAGTGATAACGAAATTCAGGGTGCCACGCGCGCGCGCGTGTGTGT
>KZ072629.1:246028-259175 GCA_002091845.1 Anopheles cracens
GGCACAGAACGGTGCATCTTGTCCATGACCACTCCTGCGTCCGTTCCGTGGGACAGCTCCGGCAAACACAGATTTGCTTCCGAAAACCCAAACGGTAATGGAATTAATTAATATGAATCCTGAAGTTTACACTTCACTTCCGTCCGGAGCAGGAACTTTGCAACTTGGGAAGACGGCTCCTCGGGGTTAGGCAGCGAGGTGCTGACCGCATACATACACACACCCAGACTGACCACAGTTATGGAGTGGTTTGACTGTTTGTGCTGGACGTTTCTTCAAGCGAAGCGATCTCAGAGTTCCGAGACGTTCGAGACCAATCCCATCGTCATCATCATCATCATCACGGGTTACTCTTCTCCTGTTTCCCCTCCACCAGTGAGCGACATGCGGGAATTCGGAAGTAATTTCGTTTGATTCAATTTTCACCCCACTGCACACGCGACATGCGAGGGTTGAATGGACTGGAAAATGATTTTCCCTTCGTATCGAAATTCCACTCACTCCCGGACCGATGTTTGACTTTGCCACCAGGTTCGAGCCTATTTTTGGGGCAGGCCACGACGATGATCGAGATATGGAACGGTGAGTCCCTTGGGAAATGTGCCCCTGGTTTGGTTGAAGGTTGATTGACACCATGCTAAATATTTGTTGCTTTCCTTTTTTCTCGTTTTAGACTGCTGTTGTCGTTGGCATGCCGGGCTTACCGATACTACACCCTGTGGGCCGCTGTTGTGACGCTTCTTTTGTTTCGCTGTCCTTAGACACACGCCAGCCACGGGCTGCTATCATCTTTTCGGAAAAGGTGGCTGTTTAGCGCCCGACTTATGGCATTTTAACGATCCGCGGTAGATGTGCGCGCGGGCGGACGTTTGGAGCGAACCCAGGCAGTCTGTCAATTTGTCAAATTTTCAATGAGCCTGTCACACATAGGGAGTAAAAATCCGTTGGCAGAATTGATTTTCTGTTTTTCCCACTCCGCCGCGGGTGTTTCGGGTTGTTAAATAGACAGCTCCCCTCGATAGGGTGTCGGTTAGAAGAATAGTACCACTGGGAGGGTTGTAAAATAGAATGAACATTTTAAAGTGAGCAACGAGCCTGTCCGCCTTTATGGGGTTGTCTTTTGGGTTTCGTTTTTCAATTATTGTGTTTTTGCGCTTATTGAAATTCATATCGATTCGTCGAAAGGCAGGAAGGAAGTTTCACTGTTGAAATCAATTCAATTATTGTGTTTTTGCGCTTATTGAAATTCATATCGATTCGTCGAAAGGCAGGAAGGAAGTTTCACTGTTGAAATCAATCAGCGAAGGGCCGTTTCTTCGAAAGATATACAATTTCGATGAATAAGCAAGTACTTTTGCTCATTAAAAAGCAGGTTCTTCGAACTGGATACATCTTTGGTGCAAAATTGCTTTTAAATAGGCATTTAATTTCGCTTAATTGACCATCCCATAATGGGCGGCAACCAGCTCCGGGCAGCAGCAGGGTGACATATTTATTCGGCTTCCAGTTATACAAAATTTTCCCCACCCCGGGAGAGGTTCCCATTCCAATGGTGGCGCACATAACTTCCCCTTCAGACGGGACCTCGGGCCGCTTGCGTAAAGCAAATCGGTTGATAAAATATTGCAACCATTGTGCCCGAGGGGAAGGGAAACAATGATTTCCAAGCCAAGAATCAGCACACCAAGAGCAAGCGAATGGACGCCCAATCGAACGAGAAAACACGCCTATAAAGATACCGATAATTCGACCATAAAACTCATTACTTTATCAATAAAAAGCATCTTATTATCGGTCTTAATTTTTAGCCTCCCGAGGGGTGGGTGGGTGGTACGACGAGCACAGGCAGGCGGGCGGACGCTTCTCCTAATTCATTTGTCGGGGAGTATCGGTTGTCTTCCGGAGCGTTCCGACTAAGCCCGGCTTCCGAATGGAGAAACGTGCGAGAAATCGTAAATTACACTAGGACTCGTATTTTTCCGCCACTTAGAGGGTGGGGACGTTTTGGGGGCCATCCCCGTTTCCCGTCCCGTTGGCGTTTGCGTGGGGACCGCCCTGGTGCTTTTTTTTTTCGCCGGCTCTACTTGTGCTTCCAGTTTCGGGCTGATCCGTTTTTGTTTATGTTTCTCCTTATTTTTCGAAAGATGATAATTAAGAGATTAAGGAGCTCGATAAAGCAAGCAGAATGCGTAGGTATTTACGAACGCCAAATAGCTTCGGGCACAATCAAGACAGAACAGTGTGCCTGGGTGTGTACAGTGAGTGTAGCTCTTGTTGTGTTTTTGCAACCATCTTCACGGGAATGCTGGATTCGACGGGAAGGATCACGTGCAACAAACTCCAGTGGAAGTTTTTGCCGGTATGTGTCAGAAAAAATATGAGACACCCTGTATAAAGGACAAACTCGCACGAGTGAAACACTCCTTATTGACCTCGCGATCAAGGACATAACTTTTCTGTTTGCCTTTTTTCCCACATTACAGTACGATAACGACCCTTCAAAGAATCTTTCCACCTTATTCAAACGGTCAAGGAAGAGAAGTAATCCTTCCTCGGTAGTGGTTTGCAGAAGGACAAAGCGTGATGACGAAACTGGAGCAATTATTGGGTTTTCGCTTCCGTCAATTTGGTTTTCCGTAGAATTCAAAATTCTTTTGGATTGTGCCTTCGTGGTTTTAAATAGGAATGAACCTTGTCATATAAATGAGAAAAGAGAGAATGTGTATCTAGTGCGAGAAAGCCCACAAGACGATCTTCAATATCTTAAAACGTTGTTACTACTAACGTTATTACAGAGGGACCTACACTCTCCCAAACATATCCCGGCAAAAAAGGGATCACAGTTTTGGGATGGTTAGCCGGTTAGCACACTGAAACAAGAACAAGTTTTCGCTATGTACTACCTCGACAAGCGCTGAAATTCCTTGGACAATTTTGAGTGCACCCGAAGTGCAAGTTTAAGCGCCGTCATCGTCATCGCAGACAAACGTGGAACATTGGAAGGACAATTTCTGTAAAAGCATTCCACCTTCACCTTTTGCACAAGAAAAAACACTCGGGCGATGTACAAACATCCCATGTCAAAACGGTGCACCGACGACGACGACAACGTCGACTAACACGTCTGAAGACACCGTCGCAGAGGTTTCCTACCGATTTAATTCAACGGCGAAACGATGATGTCGCAGTACGTGGAACTACCGTGGAACTCCTGTGGAACTTTTCTTTTATCCCGCACTCGTTGCACTCGTTGTGTGTTTTTCTTGTTCCCATATCTCGGCCTGTATGCGCCGTAACCACAAACTTCACCCGCAAACACACACAGACACACACGCACATACACTGGGGGAATCCATTTTCCCTTTTTACTTAGCGTTTGATAAAATTTTATTGCGGATTGTTTCTTTGCTGGGTGGAGGGGACGTTAGTAGCATCTTGGAGCGGTGCTCCGGTGCTTTTTCGAATGCACATGTCCACCAACCTTACCTACCTGTGCGTCACCCGGCACCCGGAGAATGTGGTTGGAAAATTCAGTGGAAAAATCGACGGAATGTAATTTCTGTGCGTCGTCCCGGTGTCTTTGGACTCGTCGTTGAAAGCGTTGAAAAGTTCATCTCGGGTCTCCAAGTTTCCTTCCTCATAGAAATGCGACAAAAGGACAATCTCCTTGGTGATATGGTTTTTGTTCCTCGCTTTATTCGTTCGAAGGAATTATGGGCGGAAGCTAAAAGCTCACGTACACACGCGGATCCCGTGGGGGCAGGGGCATCGCAATCCTTCCTTCGGTCGCGATGAGCAGCGAGAGGAAATCTTTTACCATCAATTTTCACAAATTGAACCATCCCTGGTCGTGGTCGTGGTCAGTTGGTGGTAGAGCCCCGGAAGCGTAATGATGGTGGCGATTTGCACCGGAAACGATTTCCGTTCGGATTGCTCGAACGTGACGCCGTGTTGGTTTAGTGAGAGTGTGCAGAAACGGCGGTGGCTAGTGCAAAACAATGGCGGAAAGCGGCGAACCAAATTTAATCAGCAGCCTGCCGCCGGTCGTCCTGATCTTGAGCCAGTCGACGGAGCGAAAGCGTTGGGGTTCATTAGCGAGGGACGGATCGGTTTTGCGCAAGGGAATAAACAAAAAAATCCATCATCTTCCGACTGCGCGCTTGATGAATCCATTGAACGAATTGGAAGCTTAGCGACGGTGGCTTCATATCCATTAGCGTGTGCACATAATCCCACGGGGAATGGTTTCGCTTTTCACGTCGGTTGAATTAGCAGCGTCGGTAGCGTTCCTAGTTTCAATTAATTCAAGTACTCTTCACTGGCTGGAGCGTTTGGAAGCTAGCACGGTGGCCACTTTTCTCATGAGACACCGTGGCATGTGCGCAAGGACGCTCTAGTTTTGCACGGTGCCATTCCAAAAGTGCAGTGAAGAAAGGTTCACTCCAAGAAGCTCCTTCAATTGACGGCAGAAGGGGTTACATCACATATGCAACCGAAGGTAAATTTAATTACACGATTCGTTTGTTTGGTCTCCTGATTGGAGGTTTTATTTTTCATCGGCAAACCAATCGAAACGACAATCAAGATGATTGCGAACTGGGTTTTATGCCGGAGGATTTTCTTGAAGGGTTTTTAATCTTTGTCAGTGGGAGAGTTTTCTGGAGAATCACCAGTTCAAGTGCGTAATTAAGGTACGAGTCGATTGCAGGGTGTGGTTTTCAGGATAACTATTTATTTTCGATCCAAGTCCATACACTTGTTTGAACTTCAATCAAGTTTAGTTATTTCGTTGTTGACATTTTGAAGAAAAGTGTTTTCAAGTGTGGAGCAAGTTTAGAGATGCTGAACTGCATTGAAACCCTAATGCTTCTGAACGGTACAAGTCAGTTTTGTTGAATCTCCGCCTTGCCCAGTGAAATGAGTCAGAGTTCGCCCCGAAAACTTCCGAAATACGAAGACTTCCTTGCTTCAGAGCTTCCAAGGAAACAAATCCACCAATCCCACGGTTCATAAGCTCGCATCTCAATCAACACCTTTTGCGATCCTACCACCATGTTGCCGTGCACTTCGCCAACTCCACAACGCACCCCGAAAACAGATCGCACATCAAATCGTTACAATGTATCGGACATGCTAACGACCTGCTCGACATAGGGTGGAAAAACGCCACTCCGGAACGTACTTCCCGGACGTCGATAAGAAGAGCCTGGGGAGAGTGGAGTGGATATGTTGCAGTTTCTTATCACCGGGCCGAAATCATTGGGTTCCGTCGGCTCTGCTCTGTGTGTGTGTGTGCTGCGGCCTCTGTAGTACAACCGGGAGGCAGTAGTACTACACCTTCGCGCGCAGTTATCCCCCGACCTCTTGGGATAAGCCGCGGCTCAAAGCTACCGGTTCGCGCGATGATACGGATCATTAGGTTTCTTATAACTTTTCCAGCTCGCCAGTCAGTGCCGCGCCATTCGGTTGAGTAAATGGCCCACTGGCTGGCACACCGGGCCACGGTTGGGTGAACTTTATGTGTCGAGCTGCTGCTGCGGCTGGTTGTGCTCTCTCCTTCATGCCGCGACGCGTCGACTGCGCTGTGGAAATATTGGAGATTCATCTCGGTGTAGTTCGGATTTGATTTTTTTGTTCGATGTTTACGTTCCGCTTGCATTTGATTTGGTGTTCCGTTGCCCGCGATAGCGAAGTACACAGACGTACTGATCCCATTTTCCCACCTTATGCTCATGCTGGCAGTGTGGAGGTGGATATAGTGCATGCAGGGTTAAGACCCGCCGGACTCCACCGTACCATTCGCACCAGTCGCAAAGGCGCGAGCGCGAGCTTATGCAGATGCGAAGGAGGAGAGGAGTTCCCCACGAGCCACCTCTTTGCGCCTCACGATTCCGCAACGGAGATGATTGTGTCCCCGGCTCTGAGCCCTTCTTCTTCGTCACCAACGCCGTCGACGTCGTCGTTGTTCGGTTATCAACGGTTGTGATCGTTCGAGCATGGCAGTGCCAAACGAGCAGAAAGTACACAGTTTCAGCGCAAGATAAATGTCTATGAATAAACATTAATTGTTTCAATAAAACAATTTAAATTTTCCCCGCACGGTTCCCGCCCCTTGCTGTGGTGGTGGCCATTCCTGGAACGCTAATGTTGGAAGACGACAACGACGATGCTGCATCGCAAATCGCAACGCGATATGCTGTCGGTGAATGTTTGCACCGCGGAGGCCATGGCCGTACGCGAAGGTGCGATGGCCCGAACAGTGAGTGAGGTAGCGTTTGAATGTTGAATGTGGAAGATGTACTTTCAGATGATCTAGTAAGCTACGTTGGAATATAATTTGACACATCTTGACAGTAGGCTGCGGATGAATTGATTTAACAGTCGCGCTCAGGAATATCAGCCAGTGGTGTCACGTTAGTTTCGAAATAATCGCTTAGATTTCAGATTGTTGTGCCCCGGATCATTGGTACGCAGTCATCATTCGAAGGTAATAGTTATGTAAAATAAATGCGAAACTGAACTGATTAGCTATTCGTTTTTTTTCAGGTTATGTTGTTTCATATGGAAACGCCGCCAAGCGCCGCCGCTTGCCTGGAGCGCAAAAGTAAGCGACATTCTACACTCTCCCACCTCTCGGGACATCGGATTTCGCCGAAAAGGCGTGCAAAGATCAATGTCCTCCTCCACAGCGGGAGAATAGACAATCGAGTAGATCGAGAACGAACGGAGGCGACCATTCCAAACCGGCTCCGGCGACAGATCGATCGAGCAATCGGTAATCGGTCCTGGACGCAAGAAATTCATCTACGAATATTAACCATACATCATTCCACCCGTTCCCCCCCGGACTGGTGCCTTGGTCTAGTATGGCGTTGTCGTACATCAACGTTCGCGGCGGTTGACCTTCTGCGCGCTTACGGCGGCGGTAGTTTCCCAGGAGCGCGCGCGCTACATACCGAGACTGCGGGCCAACTAGCCTAGACCTGGACCTGGGGAGGAGCGCGAACATGACAACGGGTGGTGGTTGTTGCCATGTTGTTGTGACGCTTGGGCTCTGTTAACATCGAATGTTTTACATCTTCTTATCGGTGCGCGCAGATCTCCGGCCGATCTCCTGCCGCCGCCATGGGCGATGTCGCCGTCGCGCACGAAAGAGCTCCACCGGGCGAAAGCTCACCCGGTGTCATTATCGTTCTATCACGTCCTCGTTTTTGGTCGCACCGTTGCGGCTAATGTTCCCGTTTCCCATTTACGAAACGTGGCGTGCGAAGAAAACGAGACCGGCGCGCGTGTGCGTGCGTGTGTGCATGCCCTTGGAGGCAGGACTTCAGGACAGGTCCTAGGCACAATCACCCGCGCAATCACACCGCAGGAAAGGAATCTTCTACATCGCCCGGTACCGAGAAGACGGTTCAAGGGAAGACAATCTCTCTGTGGCAGATAAGTAAAAAAAAAAAAAAAAAAACTTGCTTTGAGAATGCGTGTGAGGCAGATGGATGAAGGGAGCGAGAGAAAAGCAATCTGTAATCGATCGGGCAATAAGCTTCTCCACGCCACAGCCACGAAAAAAGCGAACGTCCGCTTAATTTGCCTCATTGATCGTCGCCTGTGTCGTTGTGCCTCAAGCGAAACGCACCTCGCAAGTACCGGTAGCGTTGCATATTTCCCTCGTCTGTGCCCCCTCTTCCACGCACCACAAGTTTTTCATCGGGCAAATATTTGCGAAAAAATACCACAACCGCATAAGGGTGTGTGCAGCATTCATTCCGCCAGTGGATGGAACGTGCAGCGGAGGCTTTCGTTCGAAATTGTACAACACAACACGGGGCCCCGAATGCTCAGATGTCGCTTGGAGATAATTTAGACGTTTTGCGTGTTGTTTCCCTTCGGGTCTTCGGAGTGCGGCGGTGATACATCCTTGAGTCAACACGGTCGCCGCCATTTAGACGTTTTGCGTGTTGTTTCCCTTCGGGTCTTCGGAGTGCGGCGGTGATACATCCTTGAGTCAACACGGTCGCCGCCGCCGGGAGAAGGGAGAATGCATTTTAATGGAATTGGCTCGATCGGAAGCGATGGCCAGACCGACCGGGTCAAGTGCAAGTGGATGCGTGCATGTTAGGGTCACTGTTTGGAATACATTATTGAACGCGTTTGATGCGGGATTCCAAAATCCCGGTGGCCGTGTGGGCAAGTGGAATTCGTTTCAATTAAAATTATTACTAAGCGAAAAAGACCCCGAGAAGCGGGCAAGTGTGCGTTGCCGAAATGAATATTTTCGTTCCACTCGAGCTGCGTGCGTCAATCACCGTTTTATCATCTCGATTGAGCGACAGTTATAAAATCATGCGCCCCCCTTCGGTACGAATCGGCTGTGGAGGTGGCTGTTTACTTCCGGGAGAACTCTTCAACCACTACCCACGGGCTAATGCGGCTAGGGAACGTTATTTCGATTTGTTTTGGCGTGACGGATGTACATGTTTCTTCCGCATAAACCCAATCCTTTATGACAGATTCTATTTGTGTCGCGATGATCATAAGTGCAAAATTGCTCGACGGTGGTTGTGCTTTGCTTTTTTGTTATGTGTGTCGTTGGTATTTTGTTGAGCGTTTGAGGGAGAGTTGTTTTTTTTTTCTAGAGACACAATGGACCAACTTACCAGTGGAGGAGGAGGTCTCGAGGTTTAGACTCTTGCGAGTGCGAAACCGTGTGCGGGTCAAGCTGAGGAAAACCGGGGTTTCAAGAGGGTGACATGTCAGTTTTCGGTGTGCCCACAGTGCTCCAACCGAAACCTACCGAGTTACGTAAGTTGGTCATGGTTCGAGTCACCGCAACGACCTGATCCTCTGTGCTCCCGGGCCGTTGCCGTGCCAGATAGAGCCCGGGCTAATAAATGGCGCACTTTACGAGTTTGTGCACGCGATGAGCCGGGAAAGCTTTCGGGAGGGTGTTGTACGGGCTTGTTGATTTTGATTCAACAGTCACCAACCCCACGGTCGTGGTGCACCGAGTGGCCCAAGAAAACCGCACAAGTGCATCCGAGTACATGCTCGAGACCGAGGGTGACCTTTTGATGGTGGCGAGGTAGGTGGAGATCCGAAATGAGGGTATAGTTTAAATGAGGCAAGCAGCGACACATTCTTCGTCTGCCACCACCGTAATCGGTCGCAGTTGCGGCAGTTTGTGTGCCTGTTTTTTTTTGCTTTGCCCGCTTGCAAGGCTCTCTCTTCTGTTCCATTCATTTGTGTTGTGACCCTGTTGTTTCTGGGCCCTAGTGGCGGGGTAAAGCACGCCATTTGCGGAAACGATCGGCCATTCCCGTGGCCATTCCGTGGTTCCGTGATGCGCCAATCGGGGCACATTCGGTAGCGAGGACCTCCCGCCGGAATCGCATTGCGAGCGTATTTAGCCAGCTGTGGTACGCTTCGGTGCGCGACCGCTTTTTCGTCCGCCTGTTCACCCTGTGCGGTTGTGTGTGAGGGGAGATGAAATTTGAATCTCGTCGAGGCGAACTGTTTGGGTAGACTTTTCGGAGATAATGTTAAAAATTTTGCAACTGTAAAATAAAACGCTCTTTCGTTCACCTTCCCGTGATCGTTTCATTGGAAGCAAATTCTCCAAAACGCTTGTCAGCGTCAAGGGACTGAACGAGAAAAAAATGCTAAAAGAAAATCGAACGTAAAGGAGCCTGTACAAACGGGAGCAAACGGTACGAAAAAAATCTGCTCCCGAATTCATTATTTTGTTATGGGTTTAAAAATTTCCTATTGAAATGAAATCTTTTCCCATCCCACGACCCATCCCCGGCGTGCCCTGCGGTTTTGATGTCGCTTTGTCCCCGTGGCAGAAAAAAGAGATCCTTTTTCCTGCCCCTCAGTCCGGGGACACTTTTCCCGTGTCGTCGCGGCTCAAAAGACGACTTTAAAAGGATCTCGTGGAATAAAAACGGGGATGCTGCTCGCTTCTGGTGAAGAGTTTTCACACGGGAGAGAAGGAGAGAAAAGAAACACAGGAACATGAAAAGAATCTAATATGACGATGACAGTAATGTGCTCGCGGGCATACGGGGCTCGCGTGTGTGAAAGCGACCCGAAATATGTTGACAATTATGCGATCGGGTGGATTTGTGATTATTGCTCGCTTCCTCCTGGGAGCTCCGGTTCTTCGTTCGCAGTGGAAGGGTTTTTTTTCTCCCAAACGATTACGAAAATAACTATCCTCACATAGGAGAGGCGGAGTAGCAATTTAGCGGGTTTTTCAAGTTTTTCGTTCGTTTGCTCAAGACAGAAATAATCGGCGGTTCAACGTCTCGCAAAGATCGAGATCGCCTTAATCCGGAGCAGAGTTGACAAAACAAAAACCGATCGGTAAGAAAACATTCCCAGCGCGGAGTTGCCTCACATCCGGAATCGGGCTCTCGGAAGCATCCCGCTGGGTGAGATTCGGAGAAGCAAGCTTCGGAGTCCGTCGCGGCGGAGTCCGATCGAGCCGAGGCTCTCACGTTACACGGGGTCGCATAAGTAGGCGCTTATCGAGCGCTACCGATCATTAACTTGCTCTCCAGCTTGATCTTCACCCCGAACGGTCTGAAGGAACTACGAGTGTGTGTGTGTGTGCACCTTTTGCGGGTTGTCCCACCCGCCCTAACGGCGCTCGTCGGGGGTGTGTGTGCGCGCCACCGAAAATAGAGAAATAATTTATCGCTGGAAAGGGAGATGGAGATTTTTGGGCATGATTTTGGTCCCGGGAGCGAGATTTCGTGGTCGTAAAGTGAAAAAATGTGTCTATCGCCTACCGCTGTTGACTTAGAAAACTCCCGACGGTTCTGGCTCGGAAATGATCGTAACGGAAAATTATGAGAAAGGGGCATGGAGCTGGCGCTGGCTGAGCAGTGCGATGACAAACTGGCTGGTGAGGTGGTTGCGCGCACTGCTGCGGTAAAACAGCAGGATCCGCCGCGGGGTATGCATCCTTATCGGTCGTGATCATCGCGTGATCACCGTGCTCTTCCCCGGAGAAAGCAGTGCTCTAAGGGATTAGGCAAGATTTTGGGCAGCGTACTTGGAAGCGAGCAATAAAGCATTCAACAGAGAGCGAGCTGACTGAGGTTCCCGAGGGTCACCTAAACATAGGGTCGTCGCGGTGGTGACACATCCAATGCGGCGCTTGGTGGTCCGTGCCCGTGTTGTGATCCAATCTGTGGTACCGAACCTGCCAACCTGGTTTCGATTTTCTTGTCGTTTTTTTTTCGTTGTAAAATTATAATGACCCAACAATAGGAGCTCTTGTTCCCGTTTCGGTAGGACATACTCTCTTGGAGCGTCTGGATCTTCCTGTAACGCCACTTCTTTGGCAGGGTTGGGTGAAGTGTTTTCCTCGTTGTGGAAGCGGCACACAGGACGCGACGCGCTCGATTGGATGCGAAAGGACGCGAAGGCCACACGAAAGGCAGAACGGAGAACAGGAACACATCTGGCCCATTCTTTTGTACTTTTGGAGAGAACGCATACATGCACAAACACGCTTGGAGAGATTACATTTGTCAACGTAGATCTTATGAAATTGATATCCTTCATCCTTCGTCTCTCTCTCGGTGGTAAGGTGTGGCGAGGCACGGGCAGCTAACCAGCCATTTGCAAACGGCGTTTCATTTGCCCCTGTAGGTAATGTCACCGACGGCGGGCTTCGCGAGCGGGCAGGAACTTCGCAATCCTACTGTTCTTCGGCAGCCTCCAGCGTTTTCGAGAACTATTCCGCTCTATTTTTATGCCTCTTCGATCCGATTCGTATGCGAATCCGTGCCCGTGTTACGGTGCGCTATATCTCGAGCTTAGAATTTCGTGTCGAGTGTTTTTTTCTCGCTTTTTATTGTTCCCGCTTTTTTTGTTGGTTCTATTTTGTCAACCTAAAGAGGTATTATGTTCCAACATTTGCGGTAGATGCGGTTGCTTAGATAAACGATCTTGGTTTGTGTACCGCGGTTGGGTTGGTGTTTTGTCTTTCCATCGATTACCTCTTCAGACGAAAGACGGATGGGAAGGGGAAACGAATGGCACGCCGAATGACATTTTTTGTTCTGCTCTTATTCTTCCTCAACAGCCCGGCAGCAGCTGTCTTCGAGGAGTTTGATCACAGATACCGTGCGTGCGCGAGCGGGCGCAAGCGCGAAAGAGAAGCTTGCGTTTGGGGAGTTTTCGGTTTCTTGCGCGGTTTTGTGTTGCCTATCTTGCTTCATTTTCGCAAGAACATTTCTCATAGCGAGGCGTTGGTTAAGCGTTTGGAAAATTATTTGCATCTCAAAGTTCCTTCTGTTCCGTGCTTCGTGGCGTTTGTCGAGGAGAAGCGGAAAGGAATGATAGTGATCAGTATTTTTTATCCAGATTCTCAAGACAACATTCAATGGTTGTCGAGCTACGAAATGAATCGATATGAAAATGGTATATTTATTGATCACATTCTCCGTACCAATCTTAACGGCCTAATTGAATTGATTTCGTATCTTCTCCCTACATAAGAACAGTATACAAATTTCTCGGTTTCCACCATTTATATTCCAAAACACGTACGTCCAAGGAACGAGCACAGAACGTCAGTGTTGAATAATCACTCCATCCACTCAACCATCCAGGCGGGCTCACCAGAACGCTCGCAAGAAGCCAAATGATTTCATTATTTAAAACGCCGCATTTAAATCCGAGCGATTTGGAGGCGAATTCCTCGGCGGTAAATCACTGCCGCGCACTTGCACGGCCGAGAAGAGGAGACAAGAAAAAGCGACAGACCTAATCACTGCGAGCACCACCTCACCGGCATGCAGGTCACGCCGGCAAAAATCGAGTAAATATTCGAATTTATTGCGCGTGGTTCAATTTTAACACAGTGTTTCCACTCGGGGCAACTGGACGTTGGAGTTAATTGTTAATTTATTATGCTAGACACACGCGTGAGCTGATGGCCGCGAGGGTTCGTCGCGATCGCGTAAAGTGGAAACGCAACATTGCGGTGTAGTCATAATTCTTTCGCTGGCCGACTGAAGCCGCATCTTACCTTGTGCATATCGATTAGAGGAACGTGGGAAGGTGGTAGCCGCTGATACTTGGGGTTTCTCCCACAGAGATGACTTCCACAGACGTGCAAGCCCTAGATCGC
>KZ072629.1:269712-282466 GCA_002091845.1 Anopheles cracens
GGTTGAAGCACTGCGTTTTCAGCTGCAGCAGCGTAATAGCGACCCTTAATAGTCGTTCGAAAGACGCTGGATACAATGTTAGAGGTTGAGTACACGCCACCCGCAGTATGTCCTGTGTCCCCAGCTTCCCTGTATCTCCCAGCGGTGCCTGGACAGAAAATGGTGAGGCGACTTAATGAAAGGCAATGAAAACAGTGTGAAAAGAGTCCGGAGTGCTGCACCCAGTGCGGCGGGCAGGCATGAATGGCCAGCAGGATTGCGGCCAGGATAGCGGGCGGCACCGGAACTGGCTTTTCCGGGCTTTTCTGGCGTGCACTAGCTTCCCTCCGGGGTGTATGTTCCACGAAGGCGGAAACACAAACGGAGTCGTGCCAGTGTCAGTCGTATGTCCTTTTGAACGGTGTCGTCTAGGAGGCAAAAAGAATACTTGCCACAGTTGATTACCGGGACCCGGTCGCTGCTCACATGGGTGTATGTATGTATGTGTGGGTGTGTGAGTGTGGTAGGAGCACACTACGTCGTTAGAACAGGGAATGAGGGCTGCAAAAAAGGAGCCTTGACTCAACGACGACAGCGACACCGGCATCGAGGAGGGCAAACGGCAACAATGGCGGATGAGCCTAGACATGCGATATTAATTAATTTTAATCCCGGGAGACGCGTACTTCCCGCTTTTCAGAGACCATTTCAGCTTCCGATTCCAGAGAGCGCTGGAATGGGCTGGGTTGAAACGGAAATGGGTTGGCTCTTCGGGCGTGTGGGGTGTGCAGCTGAGTTTGAGGCTTTTGAGGATTCATTACGAATTTACGTCAAGTTGTGGTGGGTTTGCGTTGGAAAGAGTTGGACGACTCTGTGCGTCTGTGTCCATTTCTTAAAAGCATTACCGAGCGCTACAGCCATATCCCCGCAGGAACGTTGCAATGCCGTGGGGGAATTCCGCTGGCCGTTTCCTTCTCCTGAGATACGTGCACGTGTGTGTGTGTTTGTGAGGTTATGTGGTGAGATGTTGTGAATTTTTAATTGAACCGTCTTCTGTCTTGCTGTCGGTTTCGGTCCGAACTGTCTGATCCCGGGTTCCAAAATTTGTACGCGCTTTTGGAAAACTTCGGGCGTCTGGCATGTTCAATAATTCCACGAGCGAATGTTTTCGTCCGGCGAAAAGTTCCTGTCTGCCAAAGTTTTCCACCGACGGCGGCGGACACGCGTCGTTTGTGGAAGGCACGCGCGGCAGGCTTCAAACAAGGCCAGAGGGGGCAAAATCTGGCCTGAGCAGGAGGGAGAGTACGTGCGCGCAGCTGATAATTATTTTATGCTAATAAGTTCAACCTGAGGCAACGCGTATCGGGGGGCAGGGCAATTCCCTTGAGGGGTTTGTCGGATACGCGCCCCCTTGTTGGCATCCGAAAACTCATCCGAAAAGAGCAATATCTGTTAGAATATATTGCTGTACGCCGGGGTTTTTTGAGAGGATAGTAAATGTGGAATATTAAGCGGCACCTTGAAGGTGCTACAGGCAGCAAGACGCAGAAAGAATAGGGATGTTCTGTAAATTTACTCCATTAGACGGTATGTGTTGTTGGTGGGGGAGGGAACGCAAGGAAGCTGCGTCGTCCGGAAGCATTTTGTCCAACAGGAACTTCCCGGGAGCAGGACTTTGCTTAAGAGAAATCACTTCCGGGAGGCCAAGAGTTTGACCCACCCGGAAAACACTCCGCCGGCGCTGGTGTAATGTTTGTCGTAATAAATGAATGCTTTTATTACAACTGACGTTTATTTCCTTCCACGAGGGGGATGCTCGCATTATCTTGCCCCGGAAGCAGGAGCAACACCATTCATTTGGGGGGGGGGGGGGGGTAGGGCCGAGATCCGCAGGACGAACAAGATGTACCACTTTATTAAGCATTCATGGATCATCAATCACGAGGAGTCGGGCTGTGTACGGGCACACGGAGGATTCAGGGCGGAGTAATTCAGTGAACGGAGAATTGAAGGCGATAGAGAGACAGAGCCCAGCTTCGTCTTGGGGATGATTCATTGAAGCGCTGGTTTTTAATTAGTAAGCTTTCCCGGGAAGACTTCCTCACATAGAATCGCTTCGGTCCCCACTCGGCGGTGGTGTGAGGCATAAAATTTCAATTAGAGCCAACACTTGTGCTAGGGGGGGGGGGGGGGGGGGGGATCATTATTTTTTGGACCCCGGAATTGGGACTGAGCAATCTGTCTTCGGTGTTGTATCCACTGGGCTCTCGGATGGATTACAGCAGAAGAATGCAGTTTAGAGACAGTTTTGCTGTGTTCGTTGTGTGTGCTGTACGCTTCGGATCGAGGGAATCGGACATGTGTTCGCATTTGCATACCCGGGAAGGTTGTGGAATCAGCAACACACACAAAAAAGCGAACGACAAGAGTGTCGTAATCCACGGGGGTTGGTTTACCACCGAGAACGTCCCCATTAGCGATGCGGCTGGAGGATACGCATTGGTGAAGAAATGCTCCATTAAGAAGGTAGTCGTTTTGGGTCTGTGTCTTCTTTTTATCCCGTGGCCGTTCCTGTTCCCCGGAAACAAACGTAATGCAAAACGAGATCTTGTAAGGATGAGTGTGTGTATGTGTGTCCTCTGGGCTGCATTCTTCCGAAGGTTGTCCATGAGAGGCTCACAAACAAACGCGCGCACGTGGGTCAGTTTTGTTTATAAATTGAATTCCAGGAGAACATTTGCATAATGTTGTTGCTGGACGCGTACCTTTCTGCTTTCCTTGCACGTTTTGTATGACGAACTTGTTTACAGCTTCCTTCGGGATGGTTTGTTTGTTCGTTCCGAGCGAGTATTCATCTCTTGAACCGACGGGATGGATTTATTTGCAAACGACGTTACCATGGGTGTTTAGAGTTTTTATTGGAATTTGAATATTTTATTCCTTGATGCTTCTGAAGCAACTTTGCACACACATCTTGTTCGGTTTAATTTGGAGCATTGTTGGTTCGCTCCGGGAAAGAATGTCAAATTCCCCAACTGCCTCCGTATGGTAATGTAGTTCAATTTGACGGCATTGTCACGGGCCGCACAGAAAAACGTGATAAATGAGTAAAACTTGAACTGGCGTCCTTCGGCGGGATCGTTGGATGAAGTCATTTTTCTTGTAAAACTTACCGACTGTACCCTAATTTTTCTGCCAAATCTTCCCGTCCTACCTTCGGCGGAGCGTGGCTTACCGGGTTGGGGCCGAGATCCGCAGGACGAACAAGATGTACCACTTTATTAAGCATTCATGGATCATCAATCACGAGGAGTCGGGCTGTGTACGGGCACACGGAGGATTCAGGGCGGAGTAATTCAGTGAACGGAGAATTGAAGGCGATAGAGAGACAGAGCCCAGCTTCGTCTTGGGGATGATTCATTGAAGCGCTGGTTTTTAATTAGTAAGCTTTCCCGGGAAGACTTCCTCACATAGAATCGCTTCGGTCCCCACTCGGCGGTGGTGTGAGGCATAAAATTTCAATTAGAGCCAACACTTGTGCTCACGCCGCGTTCACTACGCGCGAAACGCTCCACTGCTAATCGACAAATAATCGACGCTTTCTGGAAGATTGTCTCGCTGCTGCCGGTGACAACGGGCCTTGCGCGTCCGTGCGGGCCCGAAAATTGATTGAATTCCGTCACGCTTTAACACGCGGTGACAACTAAATTATTACCTCTCTCAAGGCGAGACCCCCGCATCCGGGGGGTTACACCAACTAACAGAAAAGAAATGCTTTTTTTTCTGTCGCCCGAAACGCTGGCACGGGCAGCGACACATGCATGTAGATTAATGACCCCGCGGCTGAGGGCTTTTTGCTTTTATTCTGAGCGGAACTGGCGGTGGAATGCTCCCAGGCAGAAGAGCCCGAGAAAGCGTGCGTGGGCTGGTGGGGAGGCTTTCAAACTTGAACAAACAAATAATTTGAAGGCACGCGGCTTTGGAGAAAGATATAAGGCAAACGTTTCCGTGCATGCGTATGTGTTCTGTTCGCATTCTGTGCTTTGTAGGACGGTGGTTTATGAGGAGAAAAATTTCATCTCCATCATCATCATCATCATCGTGAGTGTCTACGTCGCCGACTTTGATGGAGCGCAAGGTGCGTTCAAGCGCGCGACTAGTTGACAGCTGAGGCGAAGGAGGAGAAGCGGAGTAAAAAAGTCGTTGGGCGTATTAAAAATAAATAAATAAGGCGAGTTGTTAAAAAGACGTCCAGAGACGCCTAGCCAGGCAAACTAATAGCTATGATAGATTACGAGCAGTTCCACTTGGGTCGGTTGCAGGTTCGTCGTCTCTGGCTGTTCTGACTTCGGAGGTTCGTCGCTTGATGCGTCCGCGCGATGTGTGCACCGGTGTGAATGTCTCACGTGGAGCGCTGTCCGTCCGTTTCCATCCTGCAACGCGGTACACAATTTGACGACATTCATCATCAACAGAAAGCGCCGCGTGGTTTTAGGAAACGCGTATGAGGCTTCGAGAAAGACTTAACACACACAGCAGAAAGAAAAACCCACCGCGGGTACCCTATGCGACAACAATGCTTTGGGCGGACAATTTATGACCCCATCGCGCGTGTAAGTTCGCGATGGCCTTGGTTTGCGACGAGCGTCTTCTGGTCGAGCGGGGTTTGATAAATGGCCTTTCGGTCCGCGGGACAATCTCAGGAAATGGACGCGTCATCGACAGAGGCTGGCGGGTACCGAGCGAAGGAAATTGATGTTCCGTTCGCTGTGTGAGTGTGTGTGTGGGTGCCCTTTGTCCACGGATTGGGACCTAATTAGTTCATAAATTTCACAACCCGCGCCGCCCGCTGCACGACGGTGGGTGAAAATTACGATGCAGCTCGTTCGTGCCGCCCGTCTGCTTGTGATGAGTGCAGAAGTTAGTTTGCAAGCGAGCCTAGAGCACATTGTTGCCGGCTGTTGTTGCGGGAACCACCGCAAGGGGCGGCACGTACGAGCTCTCGACGCAGCGCTCGAGTTCAATCATTTTTCCGCACCTGACTGCTGCAACAAATGGATTCCGCCTTTCCGTCGATTTATGCCGACCTCATCTTCGGCGTCTTCGGCGCTGCTGCTGCCCTTCTGTGTCTGCCTGTGCGCGTTCGTGTCCCGCGTACGGGAGTGGCCCGCCGGGACTGGATAATTTACACCAAACACAGACCGGCGGCGATCGGCGCGATGAGGAGTTCCACGCCATTTTTAGCACGGCCGTCGCGTAACGCCGTGCCGCACACGTTCTGCTCGGATATTGACAGTCGTGACATTTGGGCGCACGGAATCCTAGATTCTCGCGGGGCTCGATTGAACGCTTGGTTGTTTTTAATAAATTTCCTCTCCATTCGATCACGTCCGATGGTCGGGGCAGAGAGTATGGCGATAATTATCTTGCCTAGATCGTTTATCAAAACAGAACCGGCCGGGCGGATTTTCTTCGTACGCGGTGGTATGGACGGAACGGTTCTGATAGATTTCTCATCGATTTCAACATTGTTGCGTTCTGGTGGGGCTTCGTGACTAGTGGGAACAGGTTTTCTCATGCCTGGTGTTTTGTGATAGATTTGTTTTATAGAAAAATTGCTAAAAGCTATATATTTACGAAATAATTTTCAAAAATATTTTCAAACACACAACAGTGGAATTAAAACAAAACACCATCAAATTATAGAAAATTAAAACCTAATTCTGTTTTCTTGCCGCTTATCCTAGAAGCCGCTCGGCTATCAATTTCATCCCCATCGCAAAAACATAAACATCCATTTCTGTCCATTAGCGAAACCGTACCGGGCAAAGTTTTCCAATATTTCGACGCGCCCACTCTATCACACACCTTCCCACGAGACGCGCGACCGGTGGCTCAATATTATTTCTGATTTTCCACGTGCGGGGTTTTTATTCTCGACTTCTTCGAAATCTTGGAAGAGCCAGTTTTATTATTTTTTTTTCACGCACCGCGTAAGTGAAACTTCTCGCGATGCTAGAGGACGGTCCTACGTACGGTGCAAAACTTTGAACCGAGCAACCGTGCGGCGGGTGGCCGTGGTTTCACTTCACTGACTTCCAGTGCCGGTGCCAGCGCGAGATACACCATAATCTCTTATTTGTTTTCAATTAAGTGAAAGTAATTTATTTGGAGCACCGCTCTCTGTGTGTGTGCGCGCTTCCCTCCTAGCAGATCCTAGATGGGTCTTATCACAAAGATAAATAAATGATACACGTCCAAAAATAAAACAAAAGCATTCCGTTTCCAGCGGCATGGTGGCAGGAGCGAGCGAGCGAACGAACGAACGAGGAGACGTTTTCGGGCGAGGAAAAACAATGATGCCGATGATTTCCTCTGGTAGATAAATATTTTCGCTCCACGTTACGTACGCCCGACCGCCCTCGGACAGGAGCCTCGTGCTCCTCGTCGGTTGACTTTAAGCAGCAACAGCACAGCGAGAAAGGATATGGGATTTTCCGAAATTGCGATAGCCAACTAAAGGCTAAGAAAAGCGATCCCTTTTCGCTCGCACTGGCGGTGCCTGGCAAGAAGGAAGCTGTGCTGTGCGTCTTTGATTGTCTGAGTGGCTTCAGTTTTTCGGGGTGGCAGCGAAAATGGAAAGCTGATGGTTCCAGCGCCTTCGCCCCTCCTCTCACTCGCTGAGATTCATCGAGTTTCGGTTCATTTGGTATAGTTGTTTTGGTGTGCTTTTTTCCCGGTTCGGGCGAAGAGGAAATCCTCGTGCGCGCACGCTATATCTTGGGTTTCGGTGTCCGTATCCGTACGGTTCGCACCGGAAGCGGCACACGGAAAGGATGCTGCATTTTGGTTGCACGGTTGGTTGGCTGCAAGCAAACAATTCCTCTTAGTTAGCAGCAGATTATTTGATTTCGATTCCTTCTCGCCAAACCCGCCATTACCACCGCCTCCCGCACCTGGAATGCTCGACATGCCATTTCCACCACTAAAACGAGATTCCCGAAAGCGTCTTCCAACACGACGCCTCCTCCTCCACAGCCCGGGGACATGCTGTGGGAGAGACAACCAAACGTAATTACTTACTACGGCATTCTCGATACCGGAGCGTTCGGAGCTGCAATCAGCTCGGGATTGGTGCGCGCCCCAATGCTCTGGCACTGGGTTGCTGTCCACCGTATCCCCGCAAAACAGCGGTTCGCACTACACCGTGTCCTCCAGGTTATCGGGAAACGTCGTAAGTAGGGCTAGAACATGTGTCACGAATGTTGGCGAGAGTCCTTCACCGCAGAACGGATGGAACGAATGGCAAAGCTGGGCGGGGATAAATTCCTTCTAATAGTATCCCGAAGCGGCGGTGGACAGGTTCTCGTATTGGAAATGTTCCCTGCAGAAGGACTACCCGGACTCGCCACGACTGGAGCACGGGTTTGCAGTAACCAGTAGGAACTATGGAGCTGTTACGCTTTTCGGAGTCTTTTTCTCGTTACGTAAGAATACCACTTCATTAAAGCGCCACAGAATCCAATCGCTTGTTTCTGGAGCCCGGAACGGGGGCATCCCAATATCGGACTCCCGATGTTGTTGTCCCTTGTACGTCGACCCGATATTACATTACTTCATTACTGGTTGCGCACTTTGAGATCGGCTAAGCAACGGTTACCTTAAGCCTCTCCCGTCCCAAAGTCTCGTCCTTGCGTCGGTGTCCCGGCTGCGGCTTGATTGACCCGTGGGTTTTCCCCAATGGCGACCACAACAGCGGGTTAGGATTCGGGCTGCATCCGACAGCCGGGCCTGGAGTCCCTCGTCACGTGTTGTGTGATAGTTTGTTCGGATCTTTCGCACACGGGCGAAGTCGAAGTTTAATTGAACTGACGTTGACGTCCGGTTGATGTTCGCCAAAGTTTTACATTGTTGCGTGTGTTGATGTGCAATGAAATGGACGATTAATTTTGCTCTTCGCACGGTTTCTAAACTACCGCTCGTTCCATTTAATTCAATTTCCCTGCGTCGAAGCGATGAAGGGGTACTTCTTTCTGTGTTTGGTGAAACTAATTTCAAAACATGCAAGAAGTAAAATGTTCCGATCGAAAATTGATTCATCTTGCATCTCTCGTGGGCCCAAGTTGCCAAGGGACCCCACCCATTTCCGGGCGTTGGCAAGTTTTTCAAAGCGCAGACACCAGTTTGCACCATCGTCTGGAAATTGCACCGGCGGAGATAAAAGTGAAGCCCTGGTCCTTGTAATGGAAGTTTGTCCGTTGGCGGTGCCTGCGAAGGACGAGCCGTTTGCCCAGCTGCTGACATGTGCTCAAGATGAGGTAATAACTTCAGGATAAACGGGATTCGATTTTGTTGTCATCGACCGTGCAGCAGACATCCCGTCCCGGTGTCGTCCGTGAGCCGGGCCCTGTGCCCGGAGAAGCAAGTGAACGAAGCGTATCGGCACTCGGCCTCGGCACATCAACTTTCCCCGGACGTTGCCGGAGTGATTATGTCCTGCGGTTCGGGGCGGCCAGTTTCGAAAGGAAACTTCGGATCATCCTGTCTAGCCCAGCGGCAGCGGGAGTTTGTGAAATGTCCGGAACGGTTTTCGAACGGTTGGGTCGCGCCGGAACCAACCGTTGCGCCCGTCGGATGGAAAGTATTGAAAGATGAACGGCGGATAATTTAACTTATCAGCTCCGACGATGACGGTGGCGCCGTCCGAACGATGTGTTTCGAATGCCTCCGCACGTAGGGACACTTTATCCGTCAGAAACTTCGAAACTAGCGGAGAGCGCGCGCGGCTGGGCGGCAGAAAAGGTAAAAGGTAAGCAAAAACAATTTCTGCTTCCGAAAAACTTGTTGCCGCGGCGAGCGCTGGCACTGAAGATAAGCCGTACACACTCACGCCCGAGATCCGCTCGAACGAACCGTGCAGGATGTGGTAGTACCAGCGGTGGCTTCGCTCTGCAGTTGGCGACATGATTGCCAAGGTAAATATCATTAAAAGTTGCTGATCAAAGCAATGCGGTAGGGCTGGCTCTTCCGTAGGCGCGCGCGCATGGCGATTACGTCGATGTTGATGATGATGATGATGGGATGCGACTGTGACAAAAATAGGATGCATCATAATTCTGCACGATACCGCGCACCAGATGGTGGTCGTTGAAAAGGTGGATAGAAGCGAAAGTAGAGTGAGTTTTCTAGTGGAAAGATTGAGTGAGGCAAAGTTAGTGGTAGGTGCAGAGATGGCAAACATACTTTTTTGAGAGTTTGGATAGCAGTTTCAGTCAATTAGGGACTGCAGGAAAACATCATCCGAATAGGGGTTTTTGTTTATTTTGTATTTTTGATATTGAAAAAGTGTCTTAAAGCTGAGCTTTTAAAATGTTTTTGGATGTTTCCAAACTTTTACGGATCAAATGCTTAATGGCATCCTTATCTACTATCTGCGTGATATTTGACGAGTTCTTGGAAGCATGAAGTGCTTCCAGCATCTTGCAGACAACGGCGACGTGTCCAGAACGGCCGGTTCACCCTTTCATTTTACGACATTTACGACGACATTCGGGCTGAAGACGATTTTTGTCGCAGCCCTCGCGGGCTAAGGCTTCAGCCGACAAGCCAACCTTCCAGCGTTCCAGTTTAACAACGGGTTGCTCTCTCGGGCACTGCGCGCACCCGGCGGCTCTCGCCGGTGCTCTCTTAAGTGCATTTTAAAGGTTCATGCATCAGCGCTGACCTTTTCTTCGACCATCGTTCCATCCCACCGCCGGGTAGTGGAGGGTAGCTAACGCAAACGGCATATTTCACAGCAGCGTAGATCATGTAACAGCAGCAGCAACAACACAAAAAAAAGCGCGCCTCACGAAGCAAACCTCGTAAAGTGAGTGGCCTTTCCCTTTCTGAAGAGGGGGGAAGGCACGAATTTCCATTTAATCGCGTCGAGCGTGCGCCAACACCCACCCAACCTGCCCATCTCACCCAGCCACAAGGGGGGAGAGGTTGCATTTTCAAGCGCCTTGCGTCTGGCGTTGATGAGTCTGATGTGCCACAAGTCACAAAAAACCGACTGGGAAGAAGGATAGACCGATATAAAACAACGACACACTGTTGAGTCCTTCGCTTTGTCGGTAGAAATAAGAAGAAAAAAACTGATTCGAAAAACACAGCCGCGCCGGAGCCGGGTGTCGTAAACGGTATAATTTTATTAAATTTTTATCGCCCCTTCATGAGCTTCTCAAGCGCGTACTGTCGGGTTCGGTGTTTGTTGTTTGGGGAAAGGACACTTTGGGACGTGTTGGGGTACGCCCCGACACAAGTACGCCGATCTTGGGCTGTGGAGAGCACCATATTGTCCACGTTCGTCCCGGACAAGCGCTCTTCCAATCACAATCAGAACATTACCGCTGGATCTTCCAAGCCGTACACACTCACGCCCGAGATCCGCTCGAACGAACCGTGCAGGATGTGGTAGTACCAGCGGTGGCTTCGCTCTGCAGTTGGCGACATGATTGCCAAGGTAAATATCATTAAAAGTTGCTGATCAAAGCAATGCGGTAGGGCTGGCTCTTCCGTAGGCGCGCGCGCATGGCGATTACGTCGATGTTGATGATGATGATGATGGGATGCGACTGTGACAAAAATAGGATGCATCATAATTCTGCACGATACCGCGCACCAGATGGTGGTCGTTGAAAAGGTGGATAGAAGCGAAAGTAGAATGAGTTTTCTAGTGGAAAGATTGAGTGAGGCAAAGTTAGTGGTAGGTGCAGAGATGGCAAACATACTTTTTTGAGAGTTTGGATAGCAGTTTCAGTCAATTAGGGACTGCAGGAAAACATCATCCGAATAGGGGTTTTTGTTTATTTTGTATTTTTGATATTGAAAAAGTGTCTTAAAGCTGAGCTTTTAAAATGTTTTTGGATGTTTCCAAACTTTTACGGATCAAATGCTTAATGGCATCCTTATCTACTATCTGCGTGATATTTGACGAGTTCTTGGAAGCATGAAGTGCTTCCAGCATCTTGCAGACAACGGCGACGTGTCCAGAACGGCCGGTTCACCCTTTCATTTTACGACATTTACGACGACATTCGGGCTGAAGACGATTTTTGTCGCAGCCCTCGCGGGCTAAGGCTTCAGCCGACAAGCCAACCTTCCAGCGTTCCAGTTTAACAACGGGTTGCTCTCTCGGGCACTGCGCGCACCCGGCGGCTCTCGCCGGTGCTCTCTTAAGTGCATTTTAAAGGTTCATGCATCAGCGCTGACCTTTTCTTCGACCATCGTTCCATCCCACCGCCGGGTAGTGGAGGGTAGCTAACGCAAACGGCATATTTCACAGCAGCATGACCTTTTCTTCGACCATCGTTCCATCCCACCGCCGGGTAGTGGAGGGTAGCTAACGCAAACGGCATATTTCACAGCAGCATAGATCATGTAACAGCAGCAGCAACAACACAAAAAAAAGCGCGCCTCACGAAGCAAACCTCGTAAAGTGAGTGGCCTTTCCCTTTCTGAAGAGGGGGGAAGGCACGAATTTCCATTTAATCGCGTCGAGCGTGCGCCAACACCCACCCAACCTGCCCATCTCACCCAGCCACAAGGGGGGAGAGGTTGCATTTTCAAGCGCCTTGCGTCTGGCGTTGATGAGTCTGATGTGCCACAAGTCACAAAAAACCGACTGGGAAGAACAATTCAGAGGGTGCGTAATAAATTCGAGCAAATATTCCGCGGAATCGGCTCGAATATCATGGAATGTGTGCTTTTGTGTGAAAAAAAACGTATTACACAGCGCGAGCGGGCGTGCCTGCGTGCGTACCTCGAATGGGGGTTATTAAAAATCAGCACTCAGCTTCTCCAAACCTGGTGATGACGGTAGGAAGCGAAAAGAGTTGCCTGGAAGCCGGATTTTTTTTTGTATTTAATCTTAATAAACGCCATAAAAACACCAGACACAAACCTGACAGCATTACTACAAGCCGTCGTCGATAAATACCTCAAAAATTTGGACAACGTGAAAGACCCAACATTCTCAGGAGCTGCTGACTTGGGCATTGATTCGTTTGCAATAAGACAGCTTCTCACGAAATCAAAAAAAAAATCCAGCGGCAGCCGCTCCGACCAAACCGATAACAACGAGAGTTTGGCCTGCCGCTTTTTCAACACCTTTCCTGGTGCGGCTGTGTGTGCGCGTGGAAGCGATAGGGGGAGGTATGTCGAGGCGAAATAATAAACATTTCACATGCTACCAACGCCAAACGTTGCTGGAGGCTCTCGTTCACCAGCAGCAACGGAACGGAAGCAGCCGAAAAATATGTCGACTCACTCACCTGGCAGGAGGTGGTGGTGGTGGGCCCGAAGTTGGATGTTGTTGAAAGGCCGTTTCGTTTCGCCTCTTTATCCACCCGCTCCACTGGTGGCTGGGACTCCACGCTACCACCGATCGTGTGGCTAAAGAGGAATAGCGGACGGGATGTTTAGCGGTGGTGCTCGAGTCTGTCCGTCTTGTGGACGAGATCTAGGCGTTGGCGCTGATGAATGCTACGATGATGAATGCCTTTCGGTACCATATCTGGCCCGTTGCTGCGCCCCAAGGTGCTGCAAGCAACGTCCAGCAGCAGCAAGAGAGAACGAAATAGAAGAAGAAGAAAAACGCGTCACGGTAAGTGCGTCATTTTGGCCGTATCAATTTCCAAGATCCCCTCACACACGGCAAGGAGAACCCATTTAACACCCGTGCCAATCGCTGCTCCCGCCTAAAGCGGGCACACTCCACAGTGGGGAATGTTAA
>KZ072629.1:291254-301824 GCA_002091845.1 Anopheles cracens
AACCGTCTCGGTGCTGTATCGATATCATCGGCGTTGGATTACTTGCGACGAAGAAAAAGAAAAAGGGCACATCTGCACCTTCCCGTGGGATTAGTTTTAAAGGGGAAGCATTTTTTGCCAAACGACCGTGTTCGCAAACGCGGTGATAGTTAAGTCGAGATGTAGCGTGAATTGCATCTTTAAGATACGCAATATATTACACGCTTCTTAATCGGCTTCTTAATGCTGGATAATTTATGATGGGAACCGGATTCTTTTGTTTAGAATGGATGGCGCGAAGCAAATCAAATAGTGAGCATAAAATCGCATTTGGACGCTGATTTATGGCAACGGCGGCTCTCAGAGTCGTTGCACGTACCAGATATTAAAGGATTATTGGAATTTGTCGTGATAAAAAGACGATAGGGCTAGAAGAGCACGGAACAGAGCTAAAAAAAAAATCTTTCAACCGTCTTTGGAACGATCGATTACAATCGTCCAATTCAAAGGCTGTCTGTGCTTCACCAACACAGCCTAGAGGAGTATTTGAACGTAATTAGTTTTTCCTCTTTGGTGCCTCCGTTCAATTCATTCATTAATGATCCGCGCGCGTCCTTCTTCACTCACACACACACCCACCCGGTCCGTCCCAAGAAAGTTCTAAAACGCGTCGCTCGAAAGCTACTCGTCAGGCATCTGTGCCGGCGGGTCGGAAACGGTTCGATTTTCCATCTTCCACTGCTCTAATTTTCGTTCTCGCTTCGCGCGTAGTCTAATTTCCAAACGTTTACCCTTCCCCCCCCCCCCACCCATTTCGCGGTCGCTTAAATCCTTAATGGCCCGTTTTTTTGTTGACTCCCTACCACCGTGGGATGATGGGATGTGCCACGGTCGCGCGAGGTCACCGCGGAGGGCGCGATGGCGTTGGAGGCTTCCTCCTCCGTCTCCTGTTTTCTATCATTCATCTGGGAGCGATTATTTTTACGACCTTCGAAAAGCAATCGAAGCGTCGAAAATGGAGCAAAACATCGGCCCCTCGGCGCGGGACAATTTAACACTGGAACGAGGTCACGAGGCGCGCGCGCGCGCGAGGGAGAGCGGGGGGAGCAAGGTCACGGGGGGAGGAGGTAGGGAAATTATGATTGAAACCGAACATCAAACCGAAAGCGACGGAAATCAACGACGATCGTTGCCAGAGATAGGCGGCAAAAGGAAGCATTAAAAATAAAAGTAAAACAACAAGAAAATGGGCCTCGAGAAAAAAAAAAAAGTTCCCATCATTAGGAGCATGGGGAGCATGGGCGGACGGAGGGGGTGAGCCACGATGGGAGGAGGACCGCTTTTATGGAGTTCACCTTGCGTAACGCAAACATGCCCGGCGGGGAACACTTGGAGAAGAGGCATCTATTATTCTAATGATATTAAAGACAAATTAAGCCTCTCTCCCCAGCCCAAGTGGACAAGTGCGTCGCCTGCGGACCCGAGCGATCAATCAGCAGGCGCAGCGGCAAAAGCACAATCTGCCCGGCCGAAGCAAGCCGGCCAACCAATTCCTCCAGGAACCTTGGTCCGGGCGAGGTCCGAGAATGATGAAGTAAACGAATTATCTCTTCGTTACGTCAAAGTCGCCGCCCTGGCCAGGGGTGAATGCAAACGGACCTCCACCTTCCTTGGCCAGTATCCTGCCTGACCACGGCGGAAAGGCTCGGAATGCGAAACGATGAGCCGCCCCGATGGCTGTGGTGGATGCCCTCAACATAATTACTGGCCACACCGGGGCCGAGGGCCTGGACCAGGACGGTGAGCCATGCCCGATACGAAACAGGTTGATCCTGTGGGCCTGATGGGAGGTTACATTTCCGCTTTTTCCACCGGATGCACATCGTCGTTCGCTGCGCTGGGTTCGGAAACTCCCTAGACCAAACACACGGACAAACGAAACCGGAATCACTCAACCAGAAAACGGTGCTTTCCTTTGGTCTGGACGCTGCGAGGACGACGGGTTGAGGAAATATTTTCTCCTGCATAGGGAATTTTGCATATTTCCCGTGCAGGAATGGATACGGCGCGAGTGTGTCGGTCAAGGAAAGAATCGTTTCACTGCTCGCTTGCTAGCCTGCCTATTGTTGGAACAGGGCGAGATTGAAATATTGCATAATTGTGTACATGTTTGTGATTTCGAAATGCATTTCGATTCGTTACGGGTAGCAGCCGGATCTGGAGGTTGTGTTAGGTATTGGGAGATGGATAGCTGGGTACAGATATCCCTTAGCACTTTTTGGTAATATTGTGTTTTTTTTCTCTCTCTCTATTTTAGGTGAATATTCCAATGCTCCGAGCGCTTGTAAAGCTGCTGCATCCCGAGTAGTACAAAACTTGACAATGCTTCACACGGCTTCCACGTGGGAGCAAAATATACACCGGAAGAGCACCACATATGCAGCGAAGCTCACGGGGGAAAAAACGCAAACTAAAAAACACTGCAAAGAATAGGATACAACTATCATTATCGTCCTTACCCCGGGCTCCTTCGAACGACCCGGTGCAAATGAAAAAGTATTCCAAGTGGTAGGACAAATCCGGCAAACTCACCTTGCACCGGACCGGAAGTGCCGGCCGTGTGGACGCGGAAAAATCGTCCTCGGGCTTTGTTTTTGCCTCATTTGTTTACTTTTCTTCTCCCGGTGTCCCCCCAGGTATGAGAAGGGTGCCAACCGTTGCCAGATTGCCACGAGTTCCGGTTCGCGGAGCAGAGGGAGAGAGAGATAGGTTTATGACCCTAGCGCGCGGCGGTGGCGCGGCATTGGAACGATATTTTCGTTTCCTGTGTATTTTTCCCCTCTCACACTCGCACCCAGTCACCCACTAACGAAGTAGCACCCCGTTGGCCATTGTTTGAGCGGTTTTATTATGTCCGGACATTCCGGGTCCTCTTGTTGCATTAGGAGCATACGCCGGACGGCGCTGGCGCGGCGCTTGGAAGGAGGCTATCTTTGGGTTATTATCACTCTCGACACTCTCTCTCTCTCTCTCTCACTCCGGCGCCACCGACTCGATCCGACCGCGTGTGCGCCAGGTACCCGCACCATCCTGTGCAAATATTGATTCGTAAAATTATGTTTGAGTTTGCGTTTCAGATTTCCCGGCTGTGTGTGTGTGAGGGTAAGTGTCCGGTTCGGAAACTTTGACCACCGCTTCGGCCACGATGGCGCACACAAAGCCTTGCTGGAAAAGCAACTGGTTGATGGGCAAACTCAGCAGTTCTGCCAGTTCTAACGCGCGTACGCCCGTCAGAGTCCGTCCGTTTGCACGTTGTCAAATGGCAGTGCTGCCGATTTCAATCATTATAATTACTATGCAAATATCGTAACATGTAACAGCAAAGCGCCCCACCGGAATCGAATTTCACCCCGCGTGGATGGTGTTTCGTTTGGGGTTTTCTTCGGGGGGAGGCCGGGACTTCCATCGTTAACTAATTTTCTTCCAACAAACAGGGTGGTGTGTTACATGACGCCCGTGGAAGAGAAAGCATTGTTCTTATCACCTTCACACGCCGCTGTATGGGAGTGGAGTGTAAATTTAATTTTGTGCACGACAGCTCACGAGAGGAATTTCGTTCGATGAAACATGAAGCGCGTACAGGGAAACTATTTCCAGGAGCCGAAGTTGCGCCTTTGGAAGTCGGTAAACCATACTGTGATCTGTGAGCAAACTGCTCGCTTTGATCCAATTTTAAACTGTTTAAAGTCATTAAAGAGTCATTTTGTTCTCTATGCTAATATAGCCAGAAAAGGGGGATTTCTACTATGAAATAAAAACGGAAGCGAAGACCCAACGACAAAAAGGGGAGAAACATAGCGAATAGAGTAGGGAAGATACGAGAGTTTGTTCATTTGCCCGTGTATTTTTTGTTGCTAGCAGGTGTCAATTTTGACTCCTTTCTAGCTTTGCAATTGTATCGCAGCAATCGATGCTTTTTCGGCTCGCACTTCCAGCCCAGTTTCCGGTCGGAGGTGTTTTTTTCTCTTGTGTTTCACTTATTCTATCACGAAGTCGACTGGTTGCCATTGTTTTATTAGGACGCGCCTTTGCTCGCTTCCGTTTGGCAAATTTAAAATTCCGCTACGTCGTTTCGAATGTCAAACGCGCGGGGATCGATCGGCCTTCAAGGAAAGGCGGCGTACAGCAACAAAAAACTTAAACGTCGATTCGAAATTTATCTCAAAAAGGGGGCGAAGCATTGAAGGAGAGGTTGAAAGTGAGTGTTAAAGCTGTACAACAAATTGTGTTTCTTCGAGAACAAATGAAAAACAAATGAAAAAAGCGTGCCGCAAGGACTACACTCACCCATGGAGAGGCGAGTCCTGATCCCCCTCCGGCCGATGCTCCGGCTGGAGGGAAGTAAATGATCCGAGAAAGCCCCTGAGTTGTTGTTTTGTTGAGGCTGCCTGATGTGACCTGAAAGAAAAACAATAAATATTCAAATTTGCACCATCAATCCATCCTAGGGGGGGCGGTGTGTGTCTCGTGTGTCGCTTCATGTTTTCGCCTTGCCTTCCGACACAGTGTTTGGGTCCGTTGTTGGGCGCAAAATGAATATACACTTTCCCTGGCATGAAGGGAGATGATACGTCCGATTTTTTTTTTCCGAGTTCGTCCCCCATTTTCGGGCTGTGTTAGCACAATGTTAGGTTAATACTTCGGGCTTCCAGCGCTCCGGAGCGGGATGTGCCGACAGGGATGATTTAGCAAGGATCCCAGAGCTTTTCCAGAGGTCACAGGCTCGAAAGCTGTCAATCAGATTTGCGTTCAGTTTGGGTTTTGCTGGAACCTGGTGCCGGTTCCTTCTTGTCCGGTTTAAAGCCATTCTGTGCTGACTTTCGCTTCGATAACGGAAAGGTTTCACACAGCAACGCCTGTGTCTCGGCATTAGTGTGCGCCGAAATGAAACGAGAAAAAGCCAACGGGCAACGCCATAACCCTTCGCTCCGGATGACATCATTTGGAATCGGTGGAAGGATAAACTGAATTCGGGTTGGTCAGCAGGTCGGCTTATGCCTGCCAGGAAAGGCCAATCGATACCTGGCCGGTCCACGAGGCAGTTCTCGGGCGATTGATTTCATTAAATTTTGCTCGTCGATGTGTGTGTGTGTGTGGCATTCTTGCAGAAACCTTCACCTCACTCACGCTGGTGGAAGGATACACATGCATGCACGGATGAAATTGATCCCTTTTTCCGGTGGACAATCGGATGTCGAAGCCGGTCGGCATCGGGTGGATCGAACGGATTGCTGAAATGCTTGCTCCCTGCTCGTCCCTTAGCCCGGCTGCTACGGTCCAGCGTATCGTGTCCAGCCTGTGGCCGGCACCGGGGAGGTGTCTGGTTTTTAATATGCCTTCTCATTCTTCCGGTCCATAAAAACGAAATAAAAGGCAGGGAGGTTTTTCACATCATCGAACCGTCGTTCCCGCCATCGCCACCCTGGATGAGCTCAGCTTTTTCTCGCACAGGACCTCCGGTATCGGTCAGCGTGTCGTGTCCGCAATGGCGAGGGCAACTTTCTGCCGATGGCGAGAGTGACTTTCATATTCAGATTCGCCTCTCACACTTGATTTTTATTTTCCACTCGAAACAGCACTTTTGATGTCGACCATTTGCTGTGTGCCGCAAGGACTACACTCACCCATGGAGAGGCGAGTCCTGATCCCCCTCCGGCCGATGCTCCGGCTGGAGGGAAGTAAATGATCCGAGAAAGCCCCTGAGTTGTTGTTTTGTTGAGGCTGCCTGATGTGACCTGAAAGAAAAACAATAAATATTCAAATTTGCACCATCAATCCATCCTAGGGGGGGCGGTGTGTGTCTCGTGTGTCGCTTCATGTTTTCGCCTTGCCTTCCGACACAGTGTTTGGGTCCGTTGTTGGGCGCAAAATGAATATACACTTTCCCTGGCATGAAGGGAGATGATACGTCCGATTTTTTTTTCCGAGTTCGTCCCCCATTTTCGGGCTGTGTTAGCACAATGTTAGGTTAATACTTCGGGCTTCCAGCGCTCCGGAGCGGGATGTGCCGACAGGGATGATTTAGCAAGGATCCCAGAGCTTTTCCAGAGGTCACAGGCTCGAAAGCTGTCAATCAGATTTGCGTTCAGTTTGGGTTTTGCTGGAACCTGGTGACGGTTCCTTCTTGTTCGGTTTAAAGCCATTCTGTGCTGACTTTCGCTTCGATAACGGAAAGGTTTCACACAGCAACGCCTGTGTCTCGGCATTGGTGTGCGCCGAAATGAAACGACAATTTTTTTTTGTTTGACGCCTCCCCAGAAGGCACGACGGACGCCACGCACGCCGGAAAATGTATCACAAAATTATTTTATTGAATTCCCGGCTTCCCTGGAAAAGCTTAGCACGTGGTGGAGGCTAATGCCGTGCGGTGGAGCGGGCACATACACGATCTGTCCCGTATTTATCATTTCCTTCCTGTGGGCCTGGGTTCTCCTGTGGCTTGGTTTTTCGTGCCGACGGAAGCAGAAATTGGGTCGGAATGGATTATGGAAAATAGGCGGGATGCTATTATGAATATAGATTTAATAGAGGCTGTGTGTGTGTGTGTGTTCTCGTGCGAAACAAGCGTGCAGCCGAATGAGTTGTGAGTGCACGGGAGTGGAAATATATTGAAATTAATAACTGACACACGCACACACACACGCAATTGAGTCGGTTATGTGAGTGAGGGCTTCGAAAGGGCCAGTATGTTCGTATCGATCGACAAGGATCCTATTTTTTGGTGTCTCCAAAACGATGATTCAGAAATGAGAAGTGCTACTAATTGGTACGCTATACAAATTCCACCAAGTCATGGTTAGAGTAAGCTGTAGTAAAAACTGCAATAATGACGATGAGAAGCTCACAGTGATCCATACGTTCAACACAGGTTCAATACGACATTTATACGAGTTCAATACGTCCAACAAGTTTGGTAAAGCATTGATTGAGAATTATTTGGAATTATTATTTCCAAATAGCAACCAATACATCAAACAAGCAGCAAATGTCCAGGAAAATTGAAATCTCGCAGAAAATCATGTACGCCTCAGCTTACCTTGATAAGCTCAGCAGAAATATCGCTCTCAACCGTGCGATTTGTATGCAATCCTTTCGCCAAAATTCGTCAAAGCCCACGAAGAAAAGCGAACGGAAATCGTACATTAAATCCAGTCCCCGACCCGTTATTACTGCTGACTGAGCTGTGCGGCACGTGTAAGCGCCAGCGATCCAGCTGGCGAAAGGTTCCCACGTGCGATTGGGTATGAATGTTGTTGGTCCCCATCTGTACGACTTTTGAATAGCGAATAGAGCGACGTTGTTGTGTAGGGATGAGTGTATGCCGCTCGGTGTTCCACATATGCTCGCATCCTGGCCCCGATGCGTGTGTGTGTGTGTGTAGTTCACGGTTTTCTGAATTTTGCGTGTTTTTTCTCTGTATCTGATTCGCACCGCGCATCTTCATCGGCTGCCAGGAAAGGCCAATCGATACCTGGCCGGTCCACGAGGCAGTTCTCGGGCGATTGATTTCATTAAATTTTGCTCGTCGGTTCGAGAATGCGGAACTCGGGGCGATTGGTTTGATTAGGGCACAGAGCAATCTCCCCCGGATGGTATCGGGACAGATTACCGGCGAATCGAGAATTAAATCACGAACGATCATCGTTCGGGGTCTCGGTCCGCATCGAAGTCATGGGAAGAAATGGCTGTTTGTTTCATTTTTCAAAACACAACAAAGTGGGCGATTTACATAACTATACTTTTTAATAAACTCCGGCGTTGCATTACAAAAGACGATTTCTTCATTCTCTCTCTCTCTCTATCTTCAAAACAACACTCATCAAACGGGCAATCAATGGGGCGAGAAAATTCCCTGCTTCCCTTCTATTCATTCATTCAAACCCCACCAGGTGAGATGAGGTGAAGCAGCAGCTCTTGTGACGATGGGGCCTGCTATTTATTGAACCTACCGCAGCAATTGGAAGCGCATATTTCCGTCCATCGCTGTTTTGATTAGATCAATTTGAATATTGAAGAGGAATATGTAAGACAAACTTCACACTTCCCTTTCCATTCGAGAGAAACTGCATCGGGGAGATGGACCTACGGGAATGGGCACAGGCAGGTGTTGTTTGTGAAAAACAAGGGGCCCAATACACTCCCCGAGGCAGGGCCGATCCACTCCAGCTCCAGGAAGATAAACAATTGAATGATGAAACTAAAAACGCTCTCGGTGGCTGTGGTCGGTGGCTGTTGTTGTGCTTTTTCTCGTACTTCGATTGCTTCCAGCACATGTGAAGTTATTCAATGCAGGCAGTCGTCAGCTTTCTCAGGTCCTTCAGGTAGGTGGGTTGTGTCCGCGTCCATCACCAGTTTATGATCTCGCCAAGCGCTCTCTCGGTGGCAAATGTTTATTCATTCGAGGGTATATTTTCAGCTCATCCTAAACTTCCGGCAGCTTTCCGCCGACTCCACGCCCCCGGAGTCTTGTGCGCGAAGGTGCAGATGTTGATTATGAGGCGCGCCCTCGGTACCGGTTTGTAGTTTTGTTTGGAAATTTTCCGATGGCGCGATGGCGGGAGAGTCCTTTCGCCACGAAGGCACGAAGGAGGTGTACACAAAAATTAGGTTCATAAAAATGCGAACACTTTCATGGCTGGCCGCGCGTTCCGGGTTTCTCCCGGTGATATTTGCATAGCTCGAAAGCTTCCTCTAAGCTCTCGTTCTCTTCGGTTCACCCACACACACACATCCACAAGAGCAAGTTTCTCTTGTTGATTGTTTGCTGCCAAAATAGCATAGCATACACACACAGACACTCAATTCGGAGTCCCCCCGCCGAGCCGAGTGCAAACTCAATAAATAGAAACTGGATTCCTTCAGGGCGCCGTTCGTGGATAAGCGCCACGAAACTCAGGATCCGTTTGCGCGCTCCTCCCACAAAGTTCGTCCTTGCTCGGCGAGTCGATTTGTCGATTTGGGCTCAGCTTTTTGGGCGTCCAAACATAAATGCGTTTTCTTTGTTCTTTCGCCGGTATGCCTTTTTTGTAGGTTTGTTTGTCTCCTTGAAGAATGCGAGGCGAGGCGATATACATAGACCCGGGGCATATAAAACGCATCACTTCGAGGACTAGCGGAGTCGAGTGGGTCGACTTGTGTTGACACGATTGCAAATAAAACATTCTCTGTTTATGCTGCCTCGCATCGATGTTTGGGTGGAGGGCATTATGGCGGATGGTGCCGAAACGTGTTCCAGCACCGGCCAAGAGGAGACCACGTCAGTCAACGGAAATGTTTAAATTTCCTGTGGTTTGGCGCCATTCGGTGAGTCGGGAATATATTGCTTCACTGTGGATAATTTTATGTCCTCAAAAGGAGATGCTTTTTCAGGAAATGCTTTTTTTAGCATTTTTAAAACAATGCGTGCTTCTCCACTCGGGAGCATCAAGCATGTTCGCACTTTAAAGGCACTCGTACTTGTGAAATGCGAAACGAATTATTAGCTCACCACCGTTGCTTTCGAGGGATTACGAAATGGACTCCTTCTCCCCTCGGCACTGCTACTTCACGGTCGGGCAAACTTTAAGCCTCCTTCAGCGCTAGCCGGGCGTGTTTAAACACTGTTCACGCACTGGGTCAAATGCTTGTTTGCTCGTTTGTTTGCCTTCTGCGGGAGGTTTTCTCGTTAGAAGTACATTAAGCAAGTCACCGTCGACCGTGTTCCGGCGCGTGTGGAAGACGACGTTCCTTGCAAGGGCCACAAAAGACACTCAGCGCACGTCAGCGCGCACACCGTTGACCCATTTCGAGCAGTATCCTGTGACATTCCTGCCGGGAGCGTTCCTTTGCAGAATCGAACACGTAAGATGGCGGTTGCGCCGCTCTGGAAATACATTCCTTCCATCGAGAAGCCTACTGCCGCTGACGCCAGCAGTTTCCATCGATCTTTCCGCCTTTTCATCTCGTCGTCGTCGTCGTCGTCGGTGCCGAGAACAACGCCGCCACATCACATCCCAGCACCCCCGCCACCAGCGTCGTCATGAAAAGGCAATTACAGGGCATCTCATTCGCATAAACAAACGATAAACATTGTCCCAGCCTCCCGTGCGCTCCGGCGGGGCATCCTTGGCGAATTCCGGGCACCACATCCTTGGCACATTGGATGGTGGCCGTGGCCGTGGGTGGGGCCCATCATCAACCACCGCATAATGGATCGCTGTGCATAAACATCACATATTTTCCAGCGCCCGAAGAATGATACCAATTAGGACAATTATTCAAAACACACTCGACAATGTAAATTAATATGCCATTAATGCGGCTTCCGGGAAGGTGCTCCCTTTGCCTTCTGCAATCGAGGAAGCAGGAGCTTCCCGAAGTGGCCTCTCAGATTAGCATTTTTGTCGGTGAGTGTCAGCGAAACGGATGCCTCCGGGCCACAGCTAGCCAGCCCACAGGACGAGTGGGTGCATCTAATTACCGCGGGCGTCCTCAATGCAAATTGGCGAACTGGGTCAGCGGTGAGTTATTGCCCACCGTCACAGGACCTTTC
>KZ072632.1:0-14598 GCA_002091845.1 Anopheles cracens
TCGTTTTATGTTGCTATGCTCACGCGGACGATGTGCGCGTTCAACGCACCGAGTTTGCGCAACCCGTACCCGCGTACACGCTACAGAAACGCTTGACAGGCTTCGTGGCTTCCTCCTTACCAACTTACCCCAATCACCACCACCATCAGCTAAACTTCACAGCACAAAATCGTCATCGTCGCCGTCGTCATTTCGAGTACGCTGCGGCGGGATTTAGGGATTTTGGGAAATTTTCTTCTCCAAACACGAGCGTCGCGGCAGGAAGACGGTAAAGTGTTGGTGGCCCCCCCCCCCCCCCCCCCCCCCCCCACCCAACCCCCCCACCCCGCCGCGCTCGTACCAAGCGATCGCAACCCGCAAGCCATATGCAGATCGCGTTCAGGTGTTGGCGTTTCCCTTTCAGCGGCAATAAATTACCTCCTTGTAGTTGTGGTGTGGGCAAACGAAGAAGAAAAAAACACACCCAAGACCGGATGCAGGAGGATGCAAAATCGTGCTAAAAACCTCCTCTAATCAAACTCGACCGATCGATCGATCGATCGTCCGAATCCTTCAAGCCTGGTGAAAACGAGAAAGTGTGAAAGTGTCGAACGCGGCGCGGCGACCAAAATTCAGCCGGGAAAGCAAGCGATGGAAGCGATGGAAGCCCGCAGTTAGCATTTGCATTTGGCTCGTGCCACTCGGGCGGCTCGCGCAACGGCCATGTGCTCATGCGTGTTATGCTTCTATGCTTTCCGTGTGCGGATGTACGGATGTAATATTCTCGAAAACACACTCACACGTAGAGAAAGAGGTCTATGTTCTAAGTTGTGAATGTGTGCATGTGTGTGTGTGCGAGCAAGCGAACGAACGCACAAAGAGGAGACCAACCGACCAAGCCCCGGTAAAATAAAACCCGGACGCACGAGGAGATGGTCGACTTCGGGGCGAACAAACCGATGGAGGAGGAGGAACATCTGCACCACCACTACCACCACTTCTACGGCTCGTTCAGCCCGATGGCGGAACCGTCCCAGCCGGCGAACAGTAAGCCACCCCCACCCGGGCCAGCCTACAGCTACCTCACGCCCACGCAGCAAACGCTCGGCACGATGAACTACGAGCAGAAGCGTCCGGCGCGTTTCTAAACGTAAAAAAAACGTTTACAAGGAAAACACTTTTTCCCACACACCGAAGCTACTTTAAAAGGGAAATTATATTTACCTTCCTTTAACAGAACTTGGGGCATAGCTTGGGCAAAACAAATTGGAGCATATGATATATGGCTACTTCTGCTTTCCTTTACGGGCTTTGTTATATTAGATTCGGTTAATAAAAATATCGCAATAACTGTTCGACAAATAAGATAAAAGAGAATAAAATGTAATTAAGCATATTTCTCCGAAATCTTTAGGCGACTGGCAGACATAAATACAATCACTCCAAACCCTGATCTGCTTGCTTCAAACCAAATATGGACCTAATAATTGACATGCAGCACACTTCACTGCTAGTGGTAAGATGATTTTTCAGCTGTAAAAGAGTTTTGCTATGGTTCTGAGCTTTTATAACCTCCTTATAGCTTATAGCTCTGTGCCAGCTAGCACCTGCGATTGGGAATCCCTCCCCATATCCACATCCAACGCTCGCTCCCCAGAAACCCGGCTGTGGTTCGTACGGACAAAATCCATGCGCGTTCGTTCCATCACCACCCGGGATGACGCCGAGATGTGCCTCGCCCGGATCGACGTTTTGTGAAACCAACCCCGACTATCCTGCGTGAGGAGAAACCTTTAAAGCTTGTCTGTTACATTTAGCGTCGAGATTGAAATGCTTTCTTGTTTTTTTGAAAACGCTCAGATACCTCATCAAACACCTGGTGGAGTCACTGGGCTACCAGCGAATCATTGCCAACGAGGAGATGGTCGACTTCGGGGCGAACAAACCGATGGAGGAGGAGGAACATCTGCACCACCACTACCACCACTTCTACGGCTCGTTCAGCCCGATGGCGGAACCGTCCCAGCCGGCGAACAGTAAGCCACCCCCACCCGGGCCAGCCTACAGCTACCTCACGCCCACGCAGCAAACGCTCGGCACGATGAACTACGAGCAGAAGCGTCCGGCGCCCGTCCCACAGCCGATCTACATACCGAAGCCACAGCACTCCTACCACTACAACTCGTACGTGAGGCCGCCGACGTACAACCGGCACGGACCACCGGCTCCCAGCCAGGGATACTTCTATCCCGCACCGGCCGGTGGGCCAGCGAGTCCTCCGCAGGGTGGTGCTTCCTCGGCGCCCGTCACCCAGTACAGCCCGGCGGACTGGTTGAAACGGTTCGCGCGCGATCTGTCCGACAAGCACAGCCGGGACGTTCGTTTGGCGGCCCTGCGACGAGTGGACGAGGCGATCGATCCATTCGACTCGGAACCGGCCCCGTTCCGGCTGGCGTCGATCGACGCCGTAATGAACGAAACCGTTTACGAGCGGGTGCTGGCGAAAAACTTTCGCCCGAAGCGTCAGTCTGGGCCGGGACGCGAAACGCTCTGCAGCGTGCGGGAGCGGTACATCACGCCCCAGACGGCACTGAACACGAAAGGTGGGTGAAGACTGAGTAAGTTTCGAGCGAGTGGGGCTTGTTTATGTTATTTTTTTTGTAGGAAGCTGGATGTTCGTGGTGAACCAGGAAAACTCGAGGCAGCTCGTCAGGACGGAAGTTTGTGCGTGAGTATTTTTGTCCTAAAGAATTCATTATTCTATCTTTATCATTTTCTTGGGATTGAATGTAATTTGAAGGCTAAGAAGACATTTTTTTTCGATATCTTCGATTTGTTTCTAAAATCGAAATAGTTCGTTGTAGGTCATATGCGATCGCACAAGTTGAAACCATTTGAATCCTGAAACCTCGAATGCGCTGACAAGTATGTTTAAACTGTTCAGTTCATAAGTAAACTCACCAAATCTCCCAATATTTGCGGTGTGAAGAACTTATAGCTTAATCGCATGATTTCGACTCGTCGCGGGTTTGTGTCTTCGCTGTAAGGCGAAGTGAAAAAAATGAACCGAATAGAATATGGGAAAACAGAAACTAAATTTGACGATGTTGAATAATGCCTAAAATAATAACAAATCGATCATTTAACCTAATGATCAAATACCAAAGGATAAACCAATAAAATTACCATACTCGAATTGAGTAGCGTCATCTGTTGGCGATTTTCTGAACCACCATGACGTACGCAGCCTAAACATCGATAAATGGCTGCGTTTGGCTGCGTTCTGCCACCAAGAGTTGGCTTTTTGCCGTGATAATGATTTATTTGTATGCACCAAACACGTACATGTTCGAGGTGTTGGTCCTGACCCCACCTAACACTCGCTTCAATTGTCAATTGTCCTTCCGGCATCGCGTTCGCGGTGGAAATTTTCGGTACGCCTGGGGGAAAACCGACCAAGAAGGGGTGAGCGTTAGGGCTGCGAACCGCTTCCAGTAGCCCTTCTTATCCGGGTTGCGTTCCGCAGAAGGAAACCCAACCGCCCGTCAGCCCGTTATCGTGGATTCCTGTGCGTCGGGCATGGGTCGGACGTCCGAAAAATGCCACCGATCGGAAAACGGGGGTCGTGAGATTTTCCCCCTGTGCTCGGTGTCAATTGCGAGAGGGCGCGCGCGCCGTTTTCAGCGAGCACCCTAATATGCCTTCCCTGCGCGCTTTTTTTGTCGGGCCGCACACACTTATTAACCTGTTGTTCTGCGGTGTTTTCTTCGATGCAACACGTGGTCCCGGTGGCGGTGCAAAACTAGGTCAACGGAGTGCTCCAACCTGTGCAGTTTTCCCGTCGGCTACAGTTCCCGGTGCGAGCAGCGGTACGTCCAGAAGCGGCTGCTGACGCTGGACCCGAGCGGACGAACGCTGTACGTCGACACCTACTGGTTCCCGAGCTGCTGCGTCTGTTCGCTGTACGCGGGAAATTGACCCCCGGACGCATGATCGGACGCGTTGCGTTCGGCAGACGAGTGATCGATGCGATCGCGGCACACAATGGGGTGGAATGAGAGTGAGTGATTATTTGATAAATTAAATGCGAAAAAAAATGACAGTAATCGATATGCAGAAATGATTGAGTTGAATTTGAAGATAACATCCGAAGGTTGGAAGGAGGGTTGCAGCACATTTTGTTTCATACTGTAATGGAAAGAAGATGAATATAACAAAGCATTAAACATATTGAAAGAGCAATAAAGGGGATTTCCGTTAATAAATCATTCCTACTGATTCAAGCTTACGTAAGTTATCGAACAGCTGGTTGAGGTATGGAATTTATAGAACATTGAGCGATGCCGGGATCGTGAGAAGCGAATAAAATTGCCAGTTAAATTACCCACCAATAGATGGCGCCACTCGCTTAAGGAGTGAAGTTATTCCAACGAAACAATTTGTTTTTTTTTATAGTTATGGTTGTTGTGCAATATAAATGCTAAAACAACTATCGCCAAAATGACAAGTTTTATTATGTGAAACTGAAATGAATTGACAAAATGCATATTCAGTTTAACATAAAAAACAGCTGTACAAAGCGAAAAATAGCAAAAAATATGAAACTCATCCAAAAAGCTAAAAAAGATATACAAATTGTGTGTTTTATTTTTCTTACAAGACACCTGGAACAAAAAATATGTTATGTATTAAATTAGGAAAGGTGTGACAGGTTTTTTCCCTGTTGAACTTGTAGCATACACATCAAAATATAGACAAAAAGAATATAAAAAATAATAAAATTAGATACAATTTTGTTATGTTGATGTTATGCTGCGTCAAATTAACTAAAAAGCCTCACAAAATGTAATGTTTACTATTTGTTTTCATTCACCAGCAATATATTTCCAATTTTCATGTTCATGTTCATTCCATTTTTTGTTTTCTAGAAGTAGATTTTCGATTTTAGTTTTTTGCAAATAGTCTTGTTTGCTTCAGTTTTATTTATCTTACAATTTGTTCTACATCTATTTCTTTCTATTCTATTCTTTCTATTTTTATTTATCATATGCACGACGTTGTACTTTTTCAACTTATCTGTTGATTCTCAATAAAGTACTTCCACTATCCTCTATCATTATTTATTCATTCTACAATAATTCGAGCAGCTGAATAAGTCGTTGGAGATATCAGAGAGAAAAACAAGTACGCTAAAACATCACTAAAAATCGTCACTTTTGTCATCAAAAGCTTTAAAGATTCAGGAGAAATGACTTGCTTAAGTATGGAAGTGATCCGATAAGACGATTACTTTTGTTAGGAATCGATACTAATACAAAGGTAATGCTGCAATTTTGCCATACACATGGTGACCTCAAAGTGTGGCAAAAAATGTGGTGAAGATTTAGTTTTGTAATTTAAGAAAATCCTTTTTTAGTCTATTTTCATGTCATGTCTTTTGTGTGTTTTAGTCTATTTTCATGTTCATGTGTTAAAAAGTGTTCAATAATGAAATCATCGTTATAGTTTCAATAATGAAATCATCATTATAGTTGTTATGCTACAATAACAATGTGCGACCATTTTGAACTCAAAATAAGTAATGAATGCGGATTGGTTATGTTTGTTAACTATTGCATAGTAAAATGAATCTATTTTAGACAAAGGATTAAATATCGTTTTATGTTGCTATGCTCACGCGGACGATGTGCGCGTTCAACGCACCGAGTTTGCGCAACCCGTACCCGCGTACACGCAACAGAAACGCTTGACAGGCTTCGTGGCTTCCTCCATACCAACTTACCCCAATCACCACCACCATCAGCTAAACTTCACAGCACAAAATCGTCATCGTCGCCGTCGACATTTCGAGTACGCTGCGGCGGGATTTGGGATTTTTGGGAAATTTTCTTCTCCAAACACGAGCGTCGCGGCAGGAAGACGGTAAAGTGTTGGTGACCCCCCCCGGACGATTGCATAAAAGTGTGCACGCGTTGCGCACCGAGTCTTGCGTGAACTCAAGTGTGCGCATTCGCTGACGGCACTGAGGAGAGAACGAAACAGAAGGTGGTTTTGCGGGCTTTCCTTTGAGTACGATTGCTGTAGAGCCAACGAATTGAGTAATCGAGACATTATAACGATCGTGTATTGAGCTATAACTATTTTTTTTATTCTACGAATGTTAAATATACTGATGATATGTTTTTTGTTAATAAAAACGTTTTAAAATTATTTTTTAAATAATTTTAAAGATTGTTAGGTAGTTTTGAGTAGTTTTTAACGAAAGCTGGTGATGGTTTTTAATAAAAAAGATCAAGATTTTATCAAGATCGGAACAAAATCGGACTAAAAAAGTTTAATAGAAAACAACAATTATGAAGCAGTCATTTCTTCTGACAAATTAAGATGAAAAACTTTAATTTTTCTTCAGATAGATGAGTTATTCGATATCTCCTTTCACCATTTTCAAAGACTGTAGCTAATTCTTACTTATTTTTCTCTTTTTTAACACGATTTAAACTAAAGTTGTTTGGAAATTTGATGCAAACATGATTATACGCTTAAATTAAACGAAATTATGCATATATTTGATATCAGATATCAGAGATAATAGATATCAGAGAGAAAAACAAGTACGCTAAAACATCACTAAAAATCGTCACTTTTGTCATCAAAAGCTTTAAAGATTCAGGAGAAATGACTTGCTTAAGCGATGGAAGCGATGGAAGCCCGCAGTTAGCATTTGCATTTGGCTCGTGCCACTCGGGCGGCTCGCGCAACGGCCATGTGCTCATGCGTGTTATGCTTCTATGCTTTCCGTGTGCGGATGTACGGATGTAATGTTCTCGAAAACACACACACACGTAGAGAAAGAGGTCTATGTTCTAAGTTGTGAATGTGTGCGTGTGTGTGTGTGTGCGAGCAAGCGAACGAACGCACAAAGAGGAGACCAACCGACCAAGCCCCGGTAAAATAAAACCCGGACGCGCCCGGAGTTCAATGTGTTTGATATATTATTTGTATAAAAAGGAGCAGATGTTGAGTTTTATTTTCCCTCTCCCCCTCCATTCCCGGTGCCCGCGCCGCTTCTCGGTTGTGTTTTCCATTAAATTCTTCATCCCTCTCCCATTCCCCCTCTCCTTCCCCGTTCGCACCCATTCGGCAGCGCCCCGTGGTTCCTTTTTTCCCATCGCCCCGAAGGACCAACGAACCACGACCCGAGATCTACTGGTAGCATAATTCTTTGCGATGGGCCCATCCGTCTCCGTCTTTTGGGCTGCTGCTCGTCCTTGTGGCGTCCCAGCCACACCAAAACACACATCGATCGGACCCGAGATGGTACCGGCCATTGTAGTAGTTTCGATTTATTTATTTTTTCTTCTTCTTCCTCCCGTTCTCGCGCTTCCGACCGCTCGCTTTCTTCTCATTTCGCTGATGATGAAGTTTTATATCGAAATTATTCATATCTTTTGTTGCTACGATGGTACCTGCGGATCTGCGGACCGGAACAAAACAAAACGCACCGAACTACAGAACGGCTGGATGAGCTGGATAGGCATTAAAAGCATTACGATTTGAATTTTGTGCAAATTTCCAACGACTTATTCAGCTGCTCGAATTATTGTAGAATGAATAAATAATGATAGAGGATAGTGGAAGCAAAGTTCTAAAATGTAATCCAAAAGATGGAACCACGAACCAGTCCACTTCACCATCAGAACCCTTTCCTATTCTAACGAACATGTTTCTTTCGCTCCTCTCACCTGGTGGAGCTACAAATTTCGACCGCATTAAAAAACATAAGAACGCAAACTAGCTCGGCCTTACCATCAACTATCACGTTTTCACATTTCAACCTTGTTTCATCGTTCGCCGGAGCGTCTCGGGCGACAGGAACGGCGAAACGTACGCGCCCTCATAAACTTGCGATAAAAATGCATAATTTCCCAGATGTTCTCGTTCGTTCCCTTTTGGGGCCAGCCCATCACGGCCATCACGGAGTGTTGATAGACATCCATCAAACAACAACAGGAGATAAAAAAACACACACACTCTCTGGCCTGCGGAATGCATGCGGAAAGGATAGAACCACTGTCTTCACTTCCTTGCCAAGTCTCGATCTCTCTCTCTCTTTCTCTCCCTTTTTTTCTCTTGTTCTTCGCTGCATTATGCGGATTATTCGCTACCGAGTGTTGTATGTTGAATTCCGATCCGATCCGATCCGTGGTGGCCGGGTGGCCCATTCTCGATTATCCCTTTTGTTAATGCGAAGCTAGCACTAATACCAGCAGCGCAGGCGACCGACGTCCAGGACAACGACAGCGACGGCTATTGTCCTTTTTCAACAGTTTGGTTTGCACGCCGGCACGCCGGCAGCAACGGCACAGGGGGAAAAAGCGACACACGTGAATACGAAAATTGCGCCCGTGTGCGTACGGCGCGTCCATTGGCCGCAGCCAGACAACAGCCAGCCACGGCGTGCGGCGTGCATGCAAAACCGGGTTGAGGCTGATTAAAAATGAAATTTATGATCTACTGGTAGCATAATTCTTTGCGATGGGCCCATCCGTCTCCGTCTTTTGGGCTGCTGCTCGTCCTTGTGGCGTCCCATCCAACCTTCGGATGTTATCTTCAAATTCAACTCAATCATTTCTGCATATCGATTACTGTCATTTTTTTTCGCATTTAATTTATCAAATAATCACTCACTCTCATTCCACCCCATTGTGTGCCGCGATCGCATCGATCACTCGTCTGCCGAACGCAACGCGTCCGATCATGCGTCCGGGGGTCAATTTCCCGCGTACAGCGAACAGACGCAGCAGCTCGGGAACCAGTAGGTGTCGACGTACAGCGTTCGTCCGCTCGGGTCCAGCGTCAGCAGCCGCTTCTGGACGTACCGCTGCTCGCACCGGGAACTGTAGCCGACGGGAAAACTGCACAGGTTGGAGCACTCCGTTGACCTAGTTTTGCACCGCCACCGGGACCACGTGTTGCATCGAAGAAAACACCGCAGAACAACAGGTTAATAAGTGTGTGCGGCCCGACAAAAAAAGCGCGCAGGGAAGGCATATTAGGGTGCTCGCTGAAAACGGCGCGCGCGCCCTCTCGCAATTGACACCGAGCACAGGGGGAAAATCTCACGACCCCCGTTTTCCGATCGGTGGCATTTTTCGGACGTCCGACCCATGCCCGACGCACAGGAATCCACGATAACGGGCTGACGGGCGGTTGGGTTTCCTTCTGCGGAACGCAACCCGGATAAGAAGGGCTACTGGAAGCGGTTCGCAGCCCTAACGCTCACCCCTTCTTGGTCGGTTTTCCCCCAGGCGTACCGAAAATTTCCACCGCGAACGCGATGCCGGAAGGACAATTGACAATTGAAGCGAGTGTTAGGTGGGGTCAGGACCAACACCTCGAACATGTACGTGTTTGGTGCATACAAATAAATCATTATCACGGCAAAAAGCCAACTCTTGGTGGCAGAACGCAGCCAAACGCAGCCATTTATCGATGTTTAGGCTGCGTACGTCATGGTGGTTCAGAAAATCGCCAACAGATGACGCTACTCAATACGGGTATGGTAATTTTATTGGTTTATCCTTTCGTATTTGATCGTTAGGTCAAATGATCGATTTGTTATGCTTTTAGGCATTATTCAACATCGTCAAATTTAGTTTCTGTTTTCCCATATTCTATTCGGTTCATTTTTTTCACTTCGCCTTACAGCGAAGACACAAACCCGCGACGAGTCGAAATCATGCGATTAAGCTATAAGTTCTTCACACCGCAAATATTGGGAGATTTGGTGAGTTTACTTATGAACTGAACAGTTCACTTTCCCTCCACATCAAACAAACCGAGCTCAGCTTAAGGCGATTGAGTTATTAGGAAAGAGTTTAAGCTACGCAATGTTGTTTGCAATTCAACGCATTCGGTGAGTTTTGCTACTGTATCATTTTTTATCTGCAATTAACCATTCAAATAAAGTAGGAAGCAAGCGCACTGGACCTTTCACTCGCACCCACCCATCGCTCATCTGCAAAAACGATAATTTTCCATCTTCCACTCACACTTTTGCTTCGGCTTTCCTTTTCATTGCAAAAATTAGCACCCCGGCTTTCAGCTAGGGAACGGGACCGATGGGAACCGTGTGCGTCGCCCGAAACAAAACCGCGAAACGCCGACCCCGAGCAGCGCCGCGCGTGGAGACGCGTGATCAAATGACATCAATGCGCTCCCGCCGGACGGTGCCGGGAGAAGCGACGAACCCGCGAATGCCGCCCGTCTGGCGCAAGTCTGGACAAATTTCGTTGTGCCGCGCTCCTCGTTTTTTGTTGCGCTGCTAATCGTTGCATGGACGTTTTTTCGTGTTTCGTCTTGCAGCTGGGTTCGCAAACGTCACAGCCGCGTCTCGTGCTGTTCTTAAATTGTACACGCAAGGGAGTGTTCTACTGTTCCGCACTCGTAGGATGCTTTACGACTGAAACATTGTTCTTTCGGCCTAAGGAGGGTCTTCTCACTTTCATTACACCTTCTGACCCTAGCAAATTACTCAATCAGTCGGTTTTGAGCGCATGTCACTTGTTTGGTCGCATGCAAGCTACTCACGTCTTCGGAAATTGGCTTCGAAAAGTTCGTTCCAAATTGAACAAGAGTTTCTATTTAAGTAATAGTATTATTTACTCTACAGATATGCGACTAGAAAATGATATGCTCATTGGATACGGTTACGAACGATTTTTCATCATAGTTTTGTAACAGATTGCCGCATTCACCTCAGCTATTGCATTCTGCAACCTTCAACTATTATTTTGTCACATTCACATGCTAGATCGATCTAAAACAAAGCAGGCTGTTGCATCGGCAGGGTTAAAGACCAACCGCGTTGTGTATTTTGCATGGTATGCTAAGAAATCCATCTAAGACTTCTAAGCCATCTAAGACTAATTAGGCTAGCAGGGCCAAGATGCCTCGTCATGGTTGTGGCGCGGTTTGTCTAGACGCGCATCGAAAAATCGGGGGCAAACACCTTTCTAGAATGGACACGTGCCAAAGAATCTGGCAGGCCCACCGCCATGCGTAACAGGTCCGGTTAAGCCACGGTTCGGGCGAAATCACAAAATTCACAGCTTCGTCTGGCGCATGACGTCAGACCGCGGAAGGAAATGATTCTAGTTTTCTGAAGCATTTGCACTTGGAGTGGGGAGGCTTCTTCTAGCATCGTTCAGTCAAGTGTAGGAGAAAGCCATGCTATGCTTTGTTGAAGGAGAAGAACGAAACCACCGGTAAAGCGCTCCGAAAGAGCACGTAATGTTACGCAATAATCAGGATTTGCTTTCTGCAATCCGTTAATTACAAATGTTTGGAACAGAAAGGATAAAAATGCACGAGGAAAGTATGCAATTCGCATAGCGTTTGTTTGGTAGAGGAACACTAGCGCCACCTGTGAGTGTGTAGCTGAAGCACTTCTTTCGAAAACGCTACAGGGCAGCGATTGTATATAGGGCCATAGTAGAATAATTTTTAGTTAATCTTCTAATAGATTAACATTAGAGCTGAAATTTACATAATTACACATACTATCTACAAAAAATACACCAATACACAAATTTTACATCGAAGAGAATGGGACAGGGACAGTGGATGTGCATCGTCGCACTTTATTGGACACTTGTTTTGTTTTTGTTTGGTTGTTTCTGTCGTTTTTGACTGACGGGGATTAGTTTATAATCGATATATAGAGAATATATCCATCTCATGCGCCGGATGCGTAAAACATCAGCGAATCCTCTCACACACCTCACCCGAGCCCCTAAGCAATAGACAACATATCTCGCTCCCCTGCCTGCGGAAGGGAAACAAAACTAACGACGATTTAGATTAACTACTCGTGCTGCTCGCTGGTGTAATGCTGTCTCTGGGACGAGTGGCACACTGAACTGTTCGGTGTTTGTTTTCTTACTTTCAAGAGTACACGATTAACATGGTTAGAATTGCTCTGTCTTAATGTTTTGTTTACATTTCTTTTGTCCTTTAGTTGAGAGTAATGTGTTTGGTTTGTTCCTTACGTTTGCTTGTACTCGATATTGAGTGTATTTTTTACTATCATTGTTTTCTGTAAATGATGTAGCCAAAGTAGAAAAGGGATGAGCGTATACCAAGTTAAAAAAGATTGACTACGAGTAAAAAATCAAACAAATGTGGAATTGTTTTTACCGAATAACGATGAACAATCGCTCCACCAATCCCGCAAACAAAGCATTTGCTCGTACCAGAACATGTTGGATTGCTTCCAATCTACTAAATCGCTCCTGGGAGCCACCGATTTGTTACCTATCAAGCGCAGCTGCGATGCTGCACCGTACACAATTGCTTTATTTCGAACGTCCATATACACATAAAGTAAACCAAATCTAAACATCAATACACTGCCGCTACCGTGTTGGGATATATTTGTATGTATAGTAAACGCTACCGCTTCCCCGCGATGCCGTGGGATGCACGTTTCTTTTTTGGTAAAACATCGAAAACCCGGTGCGAACGCGGCTACTGCTACGCTTCCTTCCGCACGACACGTCGCACACGTTCGCACCACAACTCCACAGGTGTCCAGCGCATCCGGAATGGTGTGTCGAACGTTCCAGTGATTTGTTTCTGCTTTCTGCGCAATGGTTAGAAAAGAAACAAATCTACACTGTTGTCTCTGTGGTTCTTCTACTGTCCTGCGGGGTTTACTAGCCAGTCGACATTCCACAGCGAACAATATGCATATAATTAAACCATACGTTTAATCAGAAACGCGTTTGTTTTTGTGTTTTAAATACGCTGATTTTTTTTCTCTTTTGCCAAAAGAACCCACCAATTATACGCGGGTTCAAAAGCTTTTGACTTCCACCGGGTGGGATTTCCCAAGCTTTGTTTACCCGGCCGGCTGTCTGAACGAACTGGAGCACCGCGCTTTCGGGCGACATGCGTTGGGTGCTGGTTTGTTAACGATTTTTTAACCACATCATCGTTACGGAACGCCATAGAAGCTTCGCGACACACCGGACACCCGGGCCAAGATGCCTCGTCATGGTTGTGGCGCGGTTTGTCTAGACGCGCATCGAAAAATCGGGGGCAAACACCTTTCTAGAACTGGGAAATCTATTGAGGTGGGTCATAGAGAGCGAAAGAAGCTTTGCAGTGCAGAGGAAAGTGGGCGCGTTTAGTGTGTAGTATTTGCCCGAAGGAAACTCATTTTGCTCGCGATTGCTGTTTTATTACGATTAATCTATCGGTAGGATTTCAACACAAAGAACAGACAAAGATCAGGAAGGAACAGAGTGTGTTGCATGCTCGATTTTCGTATGAAAGAATGCTAGAAAATCCTTCTTTTGTTGTATTTCATGTATATTAATTTAATAATTTATCATTTTATGTTATTTGATTATTTTTTGTTTTTTGTTCAATTCATTTCATTTCATTAATTTAATTATTTTACATATTTTTAAAGATTTTTTTTTGTTTTTTTTTATTATTTTAATAGTATTTACTCACTGTTTTAAATACTGTATGCAACCTTTTATAGTTATTTCAAAGAGATGTCTGTTCAAGCAGGACGTATAGCTGAGGTTAAAAACACGATCATTTAATAGTTTTACTATTTTGTTTTTTATTTCATTCCGATCGGTACTAAATTATAGCTGAATCGTCTAGGCCTTAAGGTAACCAAAGACAATACGAACTTTGCAAAATTATTGAAAAAACCCATTTAATGTTGTTAGAAACATTTTTCCCCCTTAAACGGCGATTCAACCGGAGCGCATTCCAATCCAAAATTCCCGGAATAGCTCCTTCACATCGCCAACGCTACGGACAATGGTTTTCATAACAAATGGACGAAATAGATCACGAAATTGCTACCGACCCGGGCCATAATTAACGAGATCAAAGTTCCCATCAACACAACCCCTGACCCGATGCTCGGTACCTCAAGGAACGGAGTTTAACCGTGAAGAAAAAACACACAGATTCTACACACACACACATATCGAAAAGCACCTTCGTTAGTTGGCCGATCCGTTTCAGTTGATATCTCACTTAAGTGGTGCAACGTTTTTGTCAAACTCATTCCAGCAGTTGGTCGTCACATGCTTCCTAATCAACCACGAAGGTCAAAAGTTTACTCTTACGGCATGCGGAACAGGCGTCTTACCTAGCGTCGTAGGGGTTTTGGGACACGAACTTGCAACAGCAACAAGTAGCACGGTCAGATCCGGTTGGGTACACTTCTAGCGACACTTTTGCGCCACTTCGGGACACTTTTGTTCGGAAAAAACGACCGATAGTATCCACGACTTCCGCCGCACCGTGCCAGCTAACAGCACCGAACACGAACGCTTCACACCGGCGACTGATCGCACTGGATTTGGTGATCGCCAAGATCGCGTTACTCAGTACCCGAGATCACCCCCACCCTGCGCTTACTATGAGAAGCAAGCATGTGATGGGAACGTATGATGCAGCAGCCCGCCATCTTCATCATCATCATCTTCTTCTTGCGGCTCTCAGTATCAGCTGTGTACTTGCACGAGATTGCACACCTCCGAACAACCGTGTTTAACCGCGCCGTGGAACATTGAACTTGAACTGTGC
>KZ072632.1:30261-41103 GCA_002091845.1 Anopheles cracens
TGTTCGACGCATCGGTAGAGAGCACTGCACGATCGGAACCGCTCGCAGCAGCAGCTGCTGCAGGATCCTTCACGTCGACCGCCGGCCCCAACAGACTCGTCATGTCGTAGATGATGCTTTTGGGATTGAGCAGCAGCTGATCTTTGGTGTGCGTTCCGATCTCACACAGCGCGAGCGGTTCCTGCGGGTAGCTTAACGATTGCTTCTGCAGCAGCTTCGTGTCCGAGTAGCGACGGAATGATTTGTTCTGCTCGTGCGAACCACCACCGACCACCACCACGGCCCCCTCATCCCTACCATACGTGGAACCGGACGGTGACGGACCCGGCAAAACCGTTGAGTGACGGTGGTACAGCTTACTGCCAGTCGCGGTCGTCGTTGTCGGCTCGTGGCCCGTGCCAGGTCCACCGATCGGGGTGGGATCGTTTAAAATATCACGGTTCTCGAGGAATATGGCCGAATTCACGTACCGTCCCATCACACCGGGCGTTGGAACCGTTGAGGCGGTTGTGACCGACGGTGCTGCCGGTACGACGACGTTCGGGGAGCTGCTTCTGCTTCGTTCCACCGCTCCATTGTTCAGCTTGTTCAGCAGACTTAGCTCTGGGCCGCCGGCGGACGATTTGCCAGAACTTCCACCGCCACCGCCGTTCGTGCTGCCATTCTGCTCACCACCGCACTGATTCGACGAGGCCGACACGGTCGAGTAGCGATGAGTGCTGCTGCTGCTACCACCACCGTTCGCGGGAGCAGACGCACCACCACCGGCCGTTGCCGACGTAGCGCTCATCACCATAATACCGCTTCCGCTACCGGTGGTTGTCGTCTCGCAGATGTTATGCACCGAATCGTGAAACGGCATCGGCGTCAGGCTGCCGCTACCCTGCAGACACGGCTTGAACGACACCTGGCTGATGTCGTCCAGCGTCCAGTCGCGATCGTACCCACCGATCGAGTTGCTCTCGATGTTCGCCGCAATGATCTGGCCCTGCTGGTTGAGCTGCAGCTCGCAGTGATTGCCCGGACCGACACCTCCCGCCGTGGAAGGTCCCCCGAGGGTGACGTTTACCGACGCCGCACCTAGCGGATGGTCGAACGACGATTGCCGTGCTGCGGCTGCCGCAGCCGCTGCGACCGAAGCCGTCACCGCATTGTTGACCGCGTTGATGCCCATCGTTCCACCGAGCGGCTGGCCGGATGTGGCCGCCGTCCGGACGCGACGAAACTGGGGCATCTGAGGCGACTGCGGCGGGTGGATCTTCTCCGGGACGTTTTGAATGAGCAATATGCTGTGAAACAAACACACAAAAACAATTAACATCTTCCAGAAACAAACTGCTCGTACGTGGAGGGTTTCGTATTACCGATTTCTTGCGCGCCAGCGATTGCACAGGTTGAGATACTGCTTGCACTGGATGTACATGAACACGACGCCCCCGGTCAGCCCGACCGTCACCACGATCAGCTTCGTCCAGAAGGGCCAACCGATCTGGCCGCGGCGCACCTCCTCCGCGGCACGCTCGATCAGTACGCACAGCGACCAGATGACGCACAAGCCCGCCGCACAGTGGAACAGGACCGCACAGCACAACCGACGCCTCTCCACGCCGGACATATCCAAGGTACGCCACTGCGGAAAGAGATTTTGGCGAAAATAAAACCGAGTTAGCTTCGTAAACGATACCGGGGTTGTCCAATGTTTGGAATGTGTAGTATTCGGTAATAACTAAACGATTCACTGCGTGTGGCATCGCAATTTGGATGCCCGAATGTCCTAAACTAAAGGGTCAATTAAGCCTTTGATGCGCAGACTTCATACTTTGAGTAGCCCAATAGTATGCAATCTGCATAGAGCAGGACTCTAGTTATCATTCAAGTTTCCATCCGACGCTCAGCTGAACTGAGAGCTCGATAGGCACAAGACTTATCAACATTAGTATTCCGCTTTCGTAGATGCGCAATCAAGATGCTTCATTGTTCTTTTTTTACTCTCGCTCTCTCCGCCAAACGTCGACATTTAAAGCGTCTTAGCATTAATAATCTTCAACGCAAAAGCACGCATAGTAACCTACAGATGTCGCGAGACCGGGTCTGGACGGCCGCAACAATGACGAAGATGCATCGGACGCGCTCAAGATGACCGATTGATCTAATTTTTCTTCGTCCTCCATCCGTGCACGCGTCTCGAATCGCGTAAATCTCGCTCGCTGCTCGCCCAAGGCCATCGATTAGGTCCCCGGTCTTTATCACCCCGCTCCTCCTTCACGGTGCTCTCCTCTCCCCTGTATCCGGAAGGTATAATTTTTCCCACCCATAATTATTCGTCGCCGGCCGACCACGTGAGGCGGGACTGGAGGTGATCTTTGAACTTGAACTTCAAATCTCGCCCGTGTGGAATGACGTATCGTGGCCCGGGATCGGGTGAACGTCACGTCGGCAGCCTCCATGAAACAGCCGGAACAGCGGGATCCCATTCTGTTGACAGTAGAAATGGCATGCCCTAAACAAACTAACCATAAAGACCATCGCGAGTGAGTGCGCGAGCGGTAAAACCGTAAAAGCGACAGTAAAACAATCCAGAATCGCTCCGCTATCCTTTCCGGACACTGGCTTTATCGTACGTCAGATGACGCCAGCTAAATAGCTCACGAAATTACAATAAAAGCACACGCGCGCTGCTACTAGAGAGCTACTGGTTGCAGAGCAAGTCCAATGGCGGCGCACCGTTCCCGTTTCGCCGGGCCATGATAAACCACAAACATACTCCGGGGGTTCACATTAACGCGTTTTATTGCTGGCGCTGGCGCCCCCAACAGAAAGCGGGGCGCACGATAAGTGAAAGCATTAAAAATGCATGAACGCCGTTCATCACGTTCACGCCCCCTCCTATGGGGTCGCTTTGTCTGGGGCATCCTCATTCAGCGCTCGGGATGATGCTCTGCTGCAGCACATGCCGAACACAGCTTCCAGAAAAAAAAATCTGCTCACCATAACCGTCCACAACAGCTCCTCCGGGGTGGCCTCGTGCCCCTCCCTGGGTGCCCACCAATTCTCCACCGTTTCCCCTTATGAAAAGGCCCCTTCGCTGCGCCGCTTGGGAGCAAAAAAAACGACCACTGTAATGATCCGGAACGCGAGTTATTTATTGCCCACGGGAAGAAAAGGGGGCCCCGGAGGGAGCATGGACAAAGAAGGATGTGAAGGCCGAGGTTCCGAGGTGGGTGAAGCGTTACCATCAGCTGTGCTTGGATTCCATCGTATCGCTCACACGTGGGAGTTTTGCAGTTTTCCCTTTTTTCACTCCCTTCCCTTGCACAACCGTCCACTTGATGGAACGATTTAAACCATCGTAGAGAGCAGGCATGTCTAACCACCTATTATGGAGTAAAAAATCTGATCTGATTGTACATTACCAATAGCCAAGTGCAGTTTGTTAGCTAAACTATGACGCATCATGTGTAACATGTAACAAAGAAGGTACATCCTAGAATCTGACCGCAAAAATCTACATTTCTCTTTTGTGCATAAAAGAAAGGGATGTTAATGTACTATAATTTAAAAAAAACACCAAATAAGAAGTTATCTTTACACTCTGTAGATTATCCAATCTTACTTAGGATTTGCACAACCTGCTCGTCCAACTTTGGTAATCTTTCCAAGCACATTTATTGCCTTATTCGTAACGAACCTCGCGTGTTGTTTGTTTCATACTTGTTCTTCCCATGAATATTTCACTCAATTCAATACTTATATACACTAGCGAATGTTCATCGAACATCATCAGTCAGCAGGCATCAACATGCTTATAAAATGTTTCATTACTTTTTTGTGGCAGTTCTTCTAATCTAACCTCGATTCCTAAATCCACCACCTACGGCACAATCTTTTCCCAAAGCTTCTCAAACGCGCAAAAACAGAATCGACATTTACGCAATGTCTTCCTAGACGGATCTTTAATAACCGAATCATCTATCTACTAACCGAGTTTGACATGCCTGGAGAGTTAGAGCAACGCACCAAGGAACGAAAAAAAGCCCCCCTAGGAAACGTGTGGGCAGCCCTTGGACGGAAAATATAGGTCAATGTAACACAAAAGCACACATACGCATTGCTACACAGGACGTTTTTGCAAGGCCAGCCCAATACGATGGACACGGTTGGGGCAAAGAACCGCGCGGAAAAAAGAAAACAGACTGCACAGATGCAACACCGTTGAAGTGTTGTACCGGGACAACCCCGGACAACCCCGGACAACCCCGATGAAGTGACCTCCTCCTCCCCCGTTCTGTTCGCTCCAACGGCAACCGGCGAATGTCGTCAGGATTAGCGTTTGGTTGCAAATTGGCACGGCAAATGCGGTGGTGCAGCAGTGTCGGGCCGTGTTTGATTTCGCTATTAGCGTCCGATACTTCACACGTCCCCTAGGCCTGGGTGGAGTGGCGCGCCCGAGTGGTCAACGGTCGGTCAAAGTCATCTTAAAGCGCTAACGCGGTCCTTGGCGCACACAAGGCAAAACAATCTCAAGGGTCGAGCGAAACAAAACGAAAAAAAAAAAATCGCGGCCTCATGCTAAAAATTATCCCTCCGAACGAGAAAAAAACAACGAAAATCGATTAAATTTCGATCAACCCGGTTCGCGATCGACACGCTCTCGACACCGGCACAACGTCAAACGTTTTTCGCTGACACGGCACACTGTTGTTGCCGTCTGGCTGGCTGGCTGGCTAGCTGACTCCGCTTACCTCGTTGAACGGTTTGATTTTCGTGTGCATAATGAACGGGAACTTGCACAGCTCGCAGGCATTCGTTTCCGACGCCGTCAGCCACTGCTGCAGACAGGTCTGGTGCACGAACTTTAGACTTCCGGAGCAGTAGCAGGGCGTCAGCAGCGGGTTGAGGGTGTCGGATTCGCAGTGACAGATGCGGCAAATGTCGCCACTGCTCTGCGACACCTGACTGCTGGTGGAGCCGTACCTGCAACGAAACGGGGGAAGAAGAAAAACCACGATGAAAATGGGCGTGCGACTGTAGCGAAACGTACGGAACCCCCCGGAGCACGGCACACCGGTAGTCAAAACAATCATATGACGACAACCCGACACGATTTATCAGTGTTTTTTGTTATTTGCTGCTCCCCCAGTGTAAATGACCGCAACGCCGGTCTGAAGTGTACCCCCGTTATCGGCCATCAAACATCGAATTAATTTCCATCGGGAAAATGCATGTCCTCGGGTGCCCGTCAGCCGAACCAGCCGAACACGAAAAACAACACCGACTTCCCGTGCGCTTCCGCACCGGCGTGCTCGCATGTTCTGACCATTTGCGCGTGCACCGGAGAGGAGGTTCCCCGACGAGGTCGGATTGTCTATTGCGTGCAGCAGCTCGCACGGACGCTGCAAACTGCAAACGCAAATGCATGTAACAATCGAACGCGATACGAATCGGTAATGCGCTATCGATGTTGGCGCCTCCGGGAGGAACGAAAAACGTTCTCATCTTTCACGCGCACCGAGAGAAAAACTGTGTCAAGGATAGCCCGACGGCCCCGCCGGCCCCCCTCTTGGGTGGGAAGTAACAACCAGAACCTTTCACGAGCAGCGATATCCATAAATCAACCTAAAGCCTTCCTTGCGGGAGCCTACTGCAGCTACGTTCGCCCGCTTTCCACATCGTTTTCCGGACATGAAGGACACATCATTGGGGCCTCATCAACACACGTGAGCGTGTATCCTTGCGGTGGGTTCCATTTAATTATCACATGCGGCTCTTCGGTCCGTACGTTGATGGACTGACCTATTTCCGATCTCCCGTGGCCTATAATAAAGTGAAGGCAGAGTATATGGTGAGTTACGAGCAGCGGGCTGCTGTGTGTTCTAGCTGCTCTGCTCCTTCTTCTAGCGCCGGAAACATTTCCCGGATTTTCCGGAAACGGCGAGATTTAGGATTCCGCATTGCTAGTGATGTACAAGAAAAGAACTTTTTTTTATAGAATAATATACAGGATTTTCTCCAATTTAAAATGGCTTTTGTCGGGTCAACTTAATATATGTTTCTGTTCCTTTTCTCATAGTCTGATAGTGCTCTTCTTATAGTTTGTTTCTTTTTATAAACAACAATGTACAAGCCCAAAGAGACTAGTTGTGTAAATGGCAGTAAACTAAACGACGAAACAGGAATTTGTCGTTTTGACCATAACGATTAGTTAGATATTGTTCAACATCACAATCTCGAAGATCTAATATGTTGTTATAGAACATTTCATTCTATTGTATAGCCTCCATCGAATGTATTGACTTGCTGTTCGTCCCACTCATACGTTGCGAGTGCCGCACGAGCAAAGAATCCCAAAAGATAGAGTAACAAGAGTCTACCATCTAAAGAAAAAGATTCGACACCCCTGGAAAAATGTAACCTTTTAAAAGGAACTTCAAAATCAGTGCTCCAAAATTTTCTAAGCATTTTGCTGCGTTGTATTTCAGAACCGACATGGAAAAGGGTCGAATCACTAGCACTTTTTTTTTAAAGAACCCCTGGTTGAATCCATTTGACTCGTCTGGTACAATGGAGAGATCGAATCTATGAATAACTACCGGCGCATAAACACTAGATACAAATTATTGGGACAACAGATTGTTGGTAGTAGATACAGCACTGATGATCGTGACAATGCTTTCTCGCTTTTGTGGGCGATTCTCGAATGGCTATGTATAGATATTCTCGTTTTCTGAATTTGTTCTGCTTTTCCGAACGAAACTCGTACGTGCTAGAGAAGAGAGCAGGTTAATCCACTGTCGTGCAAGCGAACCCCATTGCCATAGGGAAAATGATGGCTCGTGAAGTAGGTGGTTCACTTTCCTTCTCCAATCCCTTTCGTTAAAGCGAAGCGTCGGGGGGGAGCACGTGATTGCCTCCATCCCGCGGTAGATTAGAACAGATTCAATGCATCTTCTGACCTACAACCAACAGAAAAAAACGGATTACATTAGTCAGGTCGTTCGTGATAAGACCCAGAAAAGTCATCGCGTCTCATTTACAGTCCGAGGTGTCCGCTCATCGGAGAGTGCATTCGAATGCAGGACGCCACAGCGTGAACGGATCGAGACAACATGCCGATAAGATAGTGATTGATGATGTGAAAATCAATTGCGCGTGTGCTCATGAATGCAGCGGACGGTGAACAGTCGCTCCTAAAATCAGGAAGCAGCGATGCACCACGCACGCACGCACGCAAGCAGTGGAACGGATCAATTAAGACCCGACTTGCAACCCGATTTCTCTGACCGCACCCAGATTAGGGAGCTGACGACGCCACCGAGAGCTGATGTACTCTCCGCTGGGTATGTTTGCGATAAGGCCCGTCCCGCCGTCGATCGTTCTAAGGCACGTTCGCTTCAACGCTCCACCAAAAGCGTTAGCCGGTTTCGCGCATTTGGAGCGATCTGCTCACCGGCGGCCCGACCTGACCGCAATCGCTTGGCACACATACTGCTGCTTGGCGGCGGAGGCGAGCGAACCGGTTGTCCGAGATCGGTTTTGTCCGGCGGCGACCGGAGACGATCACGAGCAAAATGGAAGAGTTGCGTCGCCATCGGCGGCCATAAGATGTACAATTTATCACGGCCATTTAGAAGAGAAAAAAAGCACACCCGGTCCCGCCGGGCCGGTGGTGGAAGCTGGTGCTCACGTCCGAACGGATCGGATCGGATTCGATGTGCGCAAAACCCATCCACAGCCGAGGAGAGACACAGCGCCACAAAAAGTGTCATTTTCGTCCTCGAGCGAGCAGGCGAGCACACGCGAATTGCATTTCGAATTTGCGTTACGGGCAACGATCGTCGGAGGAACGGGTACCGGACACTAACGAATGCACCTGCATGTATCTTCAGGCAGACTACCACACACCGGTCGATGCGGTGCGTTGCGTAAAACCTAAAACGAGACATACCAAGTTACTAACGACCGAGTTTGGGAAGAAAAGACATCGCACACAGACACCAGACTTTAGGTACGAAGAAGCTAACAGCGTTGTGATTTATTATATTTTGTAGAAAAAAAAACCTCTATCAAATGTTGGAAAAACTTTGGCCACTAACTTTAGAGCAGACGAGCGATCTAGACTAATTCCTCAGCGCGGTTAGACGCCGCTTGAGGTGCAGGTTCGTGAGCCGCAACTTGTGCTGCTCCTGCTCGAGTTGTTTGTGCTGCAATGCTAGCTCGCTGCACGTAAGATGCGCCGATGCGATGATAGCGTGCTTCGACGTCAGCTGCTTCGTCTCGATAACGTTCAAACGGAGCACAGCATCCCTCAGATCCACGATCAAACGATTGATGTTCCTGCGCCTGCGTTGCTCAGTTATACGTCTAACAGCGTGCAGTGTCATGCCGCGTTTATCCACTTGCACTCCTGCGGGCGCTGGTTTACGCGGCGCCGGCGGTGATGGTGGTGGCGGTGGTGGTGGTGGGGGCTGCGGTGATGGCGGTGGCGTCGGCGGCATCCATGGCATCATCGTCGTCCGTTTGCAAATGGGGCGACGAAGGGAGCACCCAACCTGCCGTCGCAGAACGGATCTGCCCGGAATGATCGAGTACGGTGGTTGCGCGATTAGCGGACACTTCTGCATCGGCTGTTGGTGCGGTCCAGCATCCTCGGCACAGTACGTGTGATCAAACAGCGCCGACAGGGGCCGCGGTGTAGACACCTTCACATGCTTGCGTCTGTTCCGGCAGCAAACGGCGCAACCATCGCTCTCTAACGTCGGGAAAATGTTCCGATACGTGACATTCGCAGTGTCCGGATCGTCTTCGGGGAGCACTGCCGGTACCGGCAGATCCAACTGTATCCCGAACGAGCTCAAGTACTCGTCCATCGTTGCGCGTTTTTCCAATAGCCGGTAAAGCTCAACTCACAACTCACAGACAGCCCCGGACTGACGCTTGTGATGTTTTTTTGTTGTGTGTGCACAGCAAACCCGAAAGGAGCAAAAACGAAAATCCTGTCCTGCAGTTGCTCTGTGTGAACCGTTTTTTTGAGCTGAGGGAGATAGACATCACACCAATACATACGCACCACACGCACAAACCCCCCATTGTCTGGCAAACAGCAGCAGTGGCGGCCATATTGAACTCTTAGGGATAGGGCGAGGATTTCGGCGAAAAGTGTCATCTGCTGCTATCCTGCCATTATGACTTGGCCGTTACACGCTATAGAGACCTTGAATTTTTCTTAAACCACACATTTGCATCACAATGTTTGGGTGATTCGTTTGAAACGTGTGGATGATGTGTTTTGGAGCGCGAATAAATGGCTTGCGGGAAATTAAGCCAGTTTGTTCTGTTCGATATTGGTTGAGTTGTTGAGTGGTTGAGTTATATATGCAATAGCTGTTGATCACACGCAGATCTGACTGCTCCTGGAGAGGTAGCATTTTTTCTTTAATTGTTGCCGATGCGTTTAGACCTGTTTAAAGAGTTCAACTTATGGGCAGTTCATATATAAGTTATTGGGCAGTGAAGATTGAAGTGTGTTGGTATGCTGTGTGCATCTGTTTACATGCGTTTAACAAACGCTTTATGTGAGTACTCTTCCAGTCTTGTTCCACTATTTCTCTTTTGGTTTATTGCATTGAATGAAGTTGAAGTTTCTTAACAACGATTCAGGCGGCATGTCACTCAAACACATTACTTATTACATACTACCTGACAGAACGTGGCTTCTAAGCTCTTCCATTTATTCGCACAGAATCACACAAAAAAGGATTATCGAAAGATCAGAATCAACATGAGCTGATGGACGTGATGAGCTGGTATTCAATTAGATTAAATATCTGTAGTCTGATGTGTTACAGGATATTAAGCCGATTATACAGCGCGTATTGACTCATTATCCTTCTTAGGCACCGCTCTGGCACCTCTCGAACCAAACAAACAAACAAGATAACTTCGATAGGGTGCTCTGGCAATTGTTTGTTGTCTGGCTGAAACGTCATCCGTAGCATAGTAACAAACACTGCTTTAATTACATGATTTTGATAAATTTCTACACTTTAACGTAATATAAACTACATAATTACTAAAAAGCACCACCGCATAATTGTAAACAATTGTTTTTTGACGTTTTGTGACGAATTTATCGCCAAGGTTCACATTGGCACCGCTCTGGCACCTCTCGAACCAAACAAACAAACAAGACAAGTTCGATAGGGTGCTCTGGCAATTGTCTGCTGTCTGGCTGAAATGTCATCCGTAGCATCGTAACAATCACTGCTTTAACTCGATATTTTTGTTTAATTTCCACACTTTTACGTAATATGAACTACATAATTATTAAGCAGAACCACCGCACTATTGTAAACAACAGTTTTTTGACGTTTTGTGACGGATTTATCGCCAAGGTTCACATAGCAGGGTGTGAATCGAACATGCCAGACAAAACCAAACTGGCTTGTTCGAGACCGTGTTTGTCTGGTTTGTTCGAGACTGTCTGACCTCCATATGATAGTATGGGTTTGTTCGTGTCTGATGTCTTGTTCGAGAGGTGCCAGAGCGGTGCCTCAGACGGAAAGTCACTCAAACACACTCCATATTGCATACTGCCTGTCAGAATGTGGGCTCTATGCTCTTCCATGTATTCACACAGAATCACACAGAAAAGCGTTATACAACCACAGATCAGTTTACGATTTACGAATCATCTCTCTGTCGAGCTGAGCTGAAATTCAATTCGACGGAATATCTGTAGTCTGATGTGTTACAGGATATTAAGACGATTATACAGCGCGTATTGACTCATTATCCTTCTTAACAACCGCTCTGGCACCTCTCGAACCAAACAAACAAACAAGA
>KZ072632.1:50548-61259 GCA_002091845.1 Anopheles cracens
AATCATAAAGCCACTTTAAAAAAGAATCATCTCTAAAAAAATATTCCGAAAACATTTGTTTATAAACTTCTGTAAAAAGATTAATATGAGTCGACTACCACAGTAGAGAGCCATACAAGACTCGACTCGCTAAATAATAGCATCACGAATCAACTCCAAAGCGAAACGACTATGAAAAGGAGGCAAATGAGCTCCAAATGTTCTGTACAGTCGACCGACGTCGATACAAGTCGACTCTGAACTTTCAACTGGCTCTTCTTAAAGAGTTTCTCTTAAAATTTGGCTCATCGGGTTGCGACATTTGTCCTCTACGTGCTACTTTAACATCCTGAATGATGCTCTCTACACGACAACATCAGAAACAGTACAGAACGTTGTTTTCTTATACTGTGGAAGATAAAAAAAGAACTTCTATTCCTGCACGAATGCCGCGAACCATATTTCGTTGCAATCACGAGACCTTCACGGTCCAACGCGTCAACTTCTTTCGCTCTCTTTCCACGGCAGGGCGTGCGGAAGAAAGTGTAAAATTACGCCCTCCCGCCCACAGCCGTAGCCTTGCGAAGGGTCACAACAACTCGTTAACCGCTTCAGCCGAAAAGCTCCACCATCATCACGATCATCGTCATCATTGGCATCACGACGGACTAATTACCAGCGGCAAAGTCAGCCAGCCAGCCTGGCGCACAGCAGCAGCCGCGGCAAAAGGTTCGTGTGCATTTTTTTTTTGCCCACTCTTCTCACACAGCACGCGCGCGCGCGCGCGTATTACCTTCAATTACACGCGATGCAGCAGCAGGTTCACCAAAGATTGTGTGCCCGAGATGTGCTGTCTTTTTTGTGCCTTTCATTTTGCAATTTGCGCGTGGGTCACGTTCATTCACATCGCACACACCAGCCCAGTCATCCCCCACCATCCGGGCGGCCAATGAACCGCGGTGCAGAAGTCGCGCGTATTGCGCCCGTTTCCATTTATCTCGAGCAGGTTCAGGCAAATTTATGTGGCACGCAAGGTGGCAGCGATGGTCAGGCATAAATTTGCGCCGTTCAATTTGCTGCTGCAGATGCTGTTCGTCCCCACCATGCGGGATTGGGAGTGATCCAAGTCTGCGCAAAAAGAGACCAATGAGAGATTAATAAGTGATCGAGTTAGCGAGCTGACGGCGGGCTGGCCGGATGTGGCAAGAAAGTAACACGCGAAACACGCAGAACCATAAGCCGTCCAGGAGTGTATAGGGCGCTCAATTCCGTTTTCAGAGGGACAGAAACTCACGCAGCAAATCCCTGCTCGAGCGAGCAGGAACACGCGTTTTCGAAATAGCCGGTAGTTAAAGACGGGTAAAACACAACGCTACCTCTCTCCACTGTTCTCCACAATTCAACTCGTTAATAAGGACGGAGTGAGTGTAATAGGCTTTTAGGAATGAAATGTGCGCGTTTGTGTGTGCCGCTGCAATTTGTACAATTTCCGCGACAAGTTTGCCTAATTAGACCTTCCAAGTACGCAATTTCAACAAATTACTAATTGAATAGCTGCACTGGTACGCTATTGAAGTAGATGATTTGAAGGGAGTGATCCAAGTCTGCGCAAAAAGAGACCAATGAGAGATTAATAAGTGATCGAGTTAGCGAGCTGACGGCGGGCTGGCTGGATGTGGCAACAAAGTAACAAGCGAAACATGCAGAACCATAGGCCATCCAGGAGTGTATAGGGCGCTCAATTCCGTTTTCAGAGGGACAGAAACTCACGCAGCAAATCCCTGCTCGAGCGAGCAGGGACACGCGTTTTCGAAATTGCCGGTAGTTAAAGACGGGTAAAACACAACGCTACCTCTCTCCACTGTTCTCCACAATTCAACTCGTTAATAAGGACGGAGTGAGTGTAATAGGCTTTTAGGAATGAAATGTGCGCGTTTGTGTGTGCCGCTGCAATTTGTACAATTTCCGCGACAAGTTTGCCTAATTAGACCTTCCAAGTACGCAATTTCAACAAATTACTAATTGAATAGCTGCACTGGTACGCTATTGAAGTAGATGATTTGAACACGGGTTCTGTCAGCAGGTCAGTTTCGCTGTGGTTACATGCATTCTCTCTATCGTGTGCATTCTCTCTATCGATTATTGTCGAAATTATGGCGCAAAACGGGGTTATAAAGTTCCGAATCCTAGAAGAAAGGTCAGTTGCTGTAGTTAAATTACGAAATTTTCAATTGTCTCAAAATGAAATGAACAATATGAATTTCAAAAAGGAATGCTACAATGCAATCTTGATTATACGGGGCTTTAGTATAAGCGGATTGTCCGCGAACCGAGAAGAGACAGCTGCGTAACCGAGTTAAGCTTGCGTGACAAAATGTAGGTTCGAAAAGCGTTTGTTTTTCGTAATCGCCAATTATTCCGCGAAGGTCTTGGGAATGTTTTTTTCTTAATTTTAAGAAATTTATTTTTAAGAAAAAATCAAAAATAATTAAAGATCAAACTTATGAGGCCAATGATCCCTAGAATACGTTCTACGGTGATTTCTGTATAATTTTAAGCGTGGAAAAGCTGAGAAATTCTTATCGTTGTGGCGCGGACAGTTCAGGCCACTCCTTTCGAAAGTAACCGGTTCCGCACCCATTCCGTAATGTCAGAACTATACCCTGTTTTAGAAGAAATTTCAACCGTCTGCAACGCCCGGGTACGATCACCTTTTATCTGCGCATATTTAATGAAGCGAAATAGAGCCCATTCCCGCCTAGAAGCGGGCGAACAGGTTCCGGTGGTGCGATCGAGTTGTTCTCGTCAATAAACAGCCCAACATGGATGTGCATCCAGCGACGCCGACGACGAGGGGCATTATTGTTTCGCGAAACAACGAGGAGAAAAAGGCAATCCGCCCGTCATCAACCGGGAACCGGTTCGCGACACCCATTCCCCACTGCGCAGCCTAGCGCAGTTCGCGCTCTCTTACCTGGTGTGCGTCAACATGCCGGACGAGTTCCAGTCGACATTCTCGATGTCGGAAGAAGTTTTCCCGTTCGAGATCGACATTCTGGCACTGTGCTGCGCGTGTAGCTCGTGTTGCTGCTGCTGTTGGCTGTGTTGTAGCTCGTGCGTTTCCTTGTTCTGGTTGCTTCGTGGACGACGACACGGACGGGTCCCCCTTCAAGCAATCAGGCGACGGTGACCATCACTAATGATCAATGGCAGTGCGCGCCGCCAGCTCCCCGTGTATTGCCGCGTTCACGGCCGACGCCGCCGGATCGCGCACGCACGCACGCTAACGGGATCGATTTTCCCTTTTCCACAACTCGGGGTGGTGGTGGTGGCGCTCGCTACACCTCTTTCGAATCCCGTGTGCTTCGAGGACAACCAACCGACCACGGATTAATGTTTGAATATTTTTAGAACGCACTCACTACCGCTGCTGCATGCCATCTGATGTTGGTGGTGTGTGTTGTTGTTTTTTAAGCCGCGGGTTGCTGTGATTGTTGAAATTAGGCGGTGGTTTGTCCCCTCGTTCAGCTGCCGTCAGCGGAAAAAGCGCGTACTAAAAAGAATGGGAAGCTCGAGTGAGTTTGGGAAAACAGAGGCAAAACCGGAGGGAACTAATCAATAATGGAGACGGTAATAATACCACGCAACAATGGTTCACACACACACATACGGGAAATGGCGCCCCATTCCCGTTCGTGAGACAGGTTTTCCCTTTAGAACGGGGGAAAACGTTCCTGTGTGTGTTTGTGTGTGTGCGCGCATTTCCATCACAAAGAAGCTGGAGCGAGCTGAAAACGCTCGGTGATGCGCTTTTCCGCAAATGCCAACAGAATGTTGTTACATAAAGCAAACGGCTGCGGCGGATTTTTCGTCCATCCGACCGGACCGGGAGGGCTCTCTCCGCCCAAGCCAAAGGATTGCCAGGATTGTGTGTCGCCTGCTACGTTTCGTTTTATCTTGTTCACAGCAAAAGCAACGTCCAAAAATGCCTCCTGGCCGCGCTGCTGCGTTTTTGTTTGTTTTCTATATTTGCTCTCGCCGTGCGGCTGAAACGTCAGTTTCGCACTTTCACACACTGCACGCGAGAAGCGTGTATGTGTACGTGTGGGAACAAATGGGAGACACAGCAAAGCGTAAACACGCATCGCCTTTCCATCAGGGCGAGAGATCGATAAAGACAAAACGATACGGGACTACTTCGATCGATTCAAGAAGCCTCTCTGTTCCGTTCGCTTTCGGGGAATTCTGTTTTCGCCAAAGCTTTTCTTTTTCGTCTGCTCAGAATCCGCCCAGCCGCAATCGGTTCGTCACATTAATTTACGCACTCGTTTCTACCACCGATTCGGCGAACGATGACAACAACAACGCACGGAACACGCACACACTGCTACGGCTTCGCACACGGAGCGAGGGATGGTGTACACAAACAAAACGAGGAGGAAGTGAGAGGAGGCCGCGGATTACGGGCGGATTTCTCGACGCCCCGTGGACACTTTGCTTTAGTCGGCATGCCAAAAACGAGGAAAAACAACAACAGCTAAGGTCTGCGAAGGGTGTGCACTGTGGGAAGAGGGTGGAAGGAAAACTTTCAATATGGTCGCCGACGTCATAGCCCGAGACGCACCGTCTCTCCGCGGAACCCAAAACGTTGGTTTACACCATTTCGTGTGAGAATTTTCACGGACACTTGCACAAACGCACACGGACACACTCACTCGTATCACTTGACCGCCCAGTCTCCTCCCAGCCAGACTTTTCATCCGTCGGCCTAGGCGTTTTCACCCTGCGAGAAGCACCAGACAGTGCTTTCGCTATCGGCCATTCCCTTCGGCTGCGCCCTCTCGCTGCGTGCGTGAATATGCGTCCCAATCCCGGGCACAAACCTTCAGCTCTTATCACGCGCACGGTCGCGATCCGACGAACAGATGAATGAAACAACTACTCATTTCGGCTTTTTTATTGCGACAGCCTCTCCACCGATAGCACTGGGGCGGGTCTACACCGCGAATCTTAAACTACGCGACGACCGGGACGACGAGAAGCCAACCGTTGTGAGTCTGACCAAGTGTGCTTGCTTTGTTTTTGTTTGTTTTTTTTTTCGAAGCGAACGAACACCTCGCTTTGAAACCCGGGTCCGGGCCAGGTTCGCTCGTACGGTGCGGATTTGGCAGTTTGACGTGTAGACGAGTTGTAGCGGAACAATTGTTGACAGCTCGGATCAGAAGCACTTTCAACGTGTATTTCTCGTTGCAGTAAGGTAGTTTGGTAATGCAGCGATTTTATAAGGCGTCTCTGGAGGGTGTTGACGGGTTTAATAGCGGGCAGATACCCTTAGAAGAATTACGCCCTAGAACTAAGTATGAAGAGAGGGAAGACGATTGTTCAGACCTCACGGCAGAAGCATAGTGGCACCTGAAAGTGACAGATGTTGTGAACAAAAACTGAGTATTGTAAACTCCTGTGACCAAGCACTGTGCGATCGTCCCGAACCAGATCCATATTTTGACAGCTGTCAGTCTGTCCATTGCCACCGATCGGCCTGGACATGGCTCCACCAGCTTCAGAAATCTTCAGCTAACCTTCCGTTCCGTAATAAATACAGTGCAATATACAAAATACAATAGTGTTCACAGATTATTTTTTTTAGAAAACCATCGTTAATGCCCATCACTAGCATACATCAAAACCGCGAGCGATATGGCAACCATTATTTTAAGTTGTCAAATTGTTCGAAACGATTGAACCTCCTGTTCTACACCTTGGAAAAAATAACAAAAAAATGTTTTGGAAAATTCAATATTTTAGCAAGATTATCTAATTTTGCAATTAGTTTTTCTTTTAATATAACCAAATTGCTCAACCTATCCATAGGGAAGACTAGCAAAACGCTTCCTGCACCATTCGCCGGTAAGGCTGGAACGCTCCCGACGACGACAACGTCGCCAGTGCGCAGGTGCACTACGGCGATGGACAAAATATCCGTGCAGGATCATCGCGCCGTCTACGAACGGTTGTGCAAGGACTATTTGAATTTGAAGCTGTTGACACAGGGCGCCTGTTACGGCCGGGAGCTCCTGGAACGGTGCAAGCAAGCGGTACGGGAGGACATACATTCCAGCCGGAAGCTTTCCCGTGTCTCCGACTTCGAGCAACTGGTGCTGCTGCTGGAGCAAAGAAATCTGCTCAGCCTGCTAAAACCGGATCTGATAGGGCGCCTCGAGCAGGTGCTCGCTTCCAAGGATGTTGCCAGTGCGCTTCAGTCGTATCGGAATGTGCTAAGCTCACATTACACCGCCGTCCGGAGGTTTCATCTGGAAGGTACGGTGCCGGTTTTCTTTTCTTTGAGCAATATTGCTGAAATAGTTTAACTACTGTTTCAGATCTGCGCCATCGCGACCGGCGTACCCTGCTTGAAAAGGAGGTTGAAAAAATCAAGCTCCACGCAGCGGACGATCACCCTTCGACCCCTGTGCCACCCGTAGCGAACGCCAAGTGCCAAAGGTATCTGCACCAACGGGACGCCATCTACACGCTGCTGCAGCGAGAGATCGGCAAAAGTTGGAAGGTGTTCGGCAGATACTTGAACGTTCCGGCGGCAGAGTTGGACGAAATCGAGGAAAGAAACCGCAACGATCTCAAAGCACGAATCTACGAGGTGCTTACAAGCGCGGAAGCGCAGTTCACCGAGGACGCGCTGGAGCAGTTCGTGGTGCTGCTCCAGCAGGCGCTGGAAAGCAGCAGAAGAAAGGACCTGAAACGAAAGATTGAGAGCATGCTGCTATAGACAATGTGGTGGCATGTTTGTTTTACGCTGCAGGATATGGTGGGAGTTTATTTTTGCATAGAATAAATCATTTTAATTGGCTGTGTTAAACATAAACAAGCGAATTTTCCTCATTTATCTATCGATTACGATGCACTTAATGTAAGAGGGTAATATAATTTATCATCTGAAACAAGCATTAAAGATCACTGTTAAAATCATCTAAACCATCACCCTGCTGACAGTAAAGTTTGGAGTCAGCAATAATTCTCTAAGGTCAACAAAAACTAGCTTCCTGCATTTCAACGTCATTCCCTCGATTGATCCTCGATAAGACTCGTGCTGATAAGCGAAAATACTTCCCAAAACATCAACGATTCGCCTGCGATCATGCGGCTAGTATTGCTAGTATGCTTTAATCATTGCTGCAGGAGCACGGTGATGCTATTGTTATGGCGCTGGGTGTAGTAGTGTGCGATCTTTACGCTTACTTACATTCCAGGGTTTTTTTCTCATCATTGCACAGAAAACAAACACACCAAACTGTTTATTAACTTCACGTTCTATATATTTGCCGCAATTGTTTTTTCCTTGTATGTTGTTTCGTTTACAGTATAATTTACGATACATGTTGATTAAACAATAGAAGGTAATATAAATTGCATTACAAATTAATCCATCAAAACAGCAACTCTCCCTGTGTTCTATGCGTGTGTTCAACCGAGTAATGCTTATATATTCAAATTATCCATAAACAATAGTACGCAGTGGGTTAGTAGAGATAGTTCCAGTAAATGTACGCGTGTGTATCGTTTTTCCACCAACATCCACACTGCAATTCCATTCTATATTCGTTACCTAAATTAATCAAAATACGAACCGGATTGTGTTGGAGTAGTGCAAGGACACAGTCCTCTTTGGGGTACAGGGATGTTGCCCTGTGTGCCCTGATTACTCCATTATATTTCTGTATGCGAATTCAAACTCGTATGATAAGCTGGATCAACCAACGGAAGGACATACCTCAAAAAAGAAGAAGAAAAAATATACGGATCCTATGAAGCGACCACAACCTGCGTTCGTCGTGCCGGGATGGTATATGTATGTGTAAAGCAAAGAGAAAAGCTGCGCTTTTACCTAACAACCCAAAGCAATAAAGGGCTGGGAGGGGAGGGTGATGATGCTGTGACAATCGGAACATTTCTGCAGACGATGCATTAATTAATTTTGAATTATTTTTTTTTTCCTGTACAAACAAGATGCATCTCTTTACCGTTCTTGCCGTTACCGTTTCCATACCACGATCACACGGCTCATTCCCGTTTCGTTTCGCTAATCAACTCAAACATGCAGTTCCAAGGGGCATGGGGGGCGGGCAGACGTTGCTGGTTGAACACACACGTGGGCTTTCCTACAGTGGACAGTTTTCTCCGCATCCCTTCCCTTCCGCAAAACACTCACTCCCCTATGGTTGCCTTCTGAGCATTCGTTTTAGCAAAATCTATCCTACAATCGTCGTCCTAGAAACGTCCCTAGAAACCGAATGGGTTAGGCGCGAAGTGGTGGCCGGTGGTGTTGGACGCAGGGGCGCACAAAACAGGACTCGAGTACACCATCACACAAGGAGACACACACACACACGCATATAGCGCCACTCGGCCTTTCTCTATTTAATTCTCACTACACTGCGCCACGTCAACGCCACGCGTATATGAAATCCGTGTTTTCTCACCCAACACAAACACGCGCACACACACACACACACACAGACCCACTCCGCTTGTTCCGCTTCGGTTTGGTCTTCCCACAGTCATCCGCGTTCCGAAGAAAAGAAAGATCCTACATGCGTTTTCCCCACACTCAAACACGCACACCGTGGCCTATTAGACGAAGTACGAGGATTTTGTCGTCGATCCCGACTTGACGATCGTGTCCTTGTGGAACTGGTAGAAGATCTGTTGGCGCAGCCCTAACCGTTCCTTGTACGTCCGCCCGATGTCCATCACTGCATCGCGGTTCTGTGAGTTAGAGGTCCAGATAGCTGACGGGAATACATAAAGTGAGAAGAGTTAGATATACCGCTACTAATGCCCAACATCGAACACACTCACAGAGTTTGTCAATCTTTTGACGCACGTTTACAATCGCACCGCAGATCTGATCCGAGTTTTCGAACGCTTCTCCGATCAGGCACAAAACCTATCAGGGAAGGGGGCAAAACATTTGGTAAGTTACAACTTCCGGTCCTCCCAAGTCTTCCGTGTACCGTACCGTATCGAGCCAGTACTGGTTCGAGAACTGCTTGTTCATGCTCAAAGTCCACCGGCCGCCATTCTTGTTCATGTCGTCCTCCCACATCGGGCGAATGTGCGATTTGAACAGCATGTAGTCACCGCCGGTCTTGATCTCGGACGGGCCGCGAATGTGATTGAACAGGCTCCAGAAGTCTTCCACCGTGGAGAAGCTGCTCACCTCGTTCATCGATTCTTCCCACGTCTTCGTGCGGTCCAGCTGCAGGTACCAGAGCGTCCAGGTGTGCTGCAGTGGATGCTTGATCAGGCACTCCGGGTCGATCGATTCCGGTGCGTTGGACTGCTCGGCCAGCTCCTGGGTCGGACTCTGCTCGGCATTTTCAGTTTGCTGCTGCTGCTGCTGCTGCTGTGGAGTACGGTAGAGGTGGAGGAAAACACAACGTTAGCACAGAAGAAAATCTTTTCCGCGCGCTGGCTACGACATTGCGATATGCTGGTACTATTCTTGGCGTCGGGCTCCATCCCGCCGTTTCGTTCCTGACGTCCGGATCGATGCTAATCGGCAGACTAGCGAATCTTCGCACGTAGGACGGCTTCTGAAAGGTTCTTCCACTATACATCTTAAGCGCATTGGACAGTTTCGGCAACTGATGCGATTTCCCAACCACAAAACCAAAGCAAAGGCTACTGAGGATCCTGTGCGAAATCATCCTTCCCCTTCGTATCCCATGGTTACCGGGGGGATAGGAGCCCAGTTCATGGGGGCCTTGGCAACAAGAAAAATGCTTATCCTTCGCGCTGATTTCCATTCGCCGTCGCACTCTGTCACGCACCAAATATTTCGCGCTCTCTCTTTCTCTACCTCTGTCTCCCTCTTCCGCAGGGGCGCACCCGTGTCAGCAGCGAGTGCAGCAACTGCTGGGAAAAGATAACCTCAAAGTCGGTCCGCCGTGGCAGCAGCCCGGGAATTTCGTGCCAGTCATTCGCGACCGGAGACCTTGCAGCGCGTGGGTAGCGTTAATTAGGACACGGAATTGCTGGGCGAAAGCGCCCTTATCCGTGCCGGTTTTGACAATCACCCCCCGAACACTAGTGCCGATGATGATTCATGCCGCCAATTTATGCCATATTTGGGACACGACGGTGCAGCGGTGGCACCCCGACTCGCTAACGTCGGCGGGAGGTACGTGTACGTACGGGCTTTTGGCCCCGGGATCGCCCATCAGCGAGCCGTGAGCCCATTTTCCTATCACGAACATTTCACCACCATGTAACATTATGCAAAGGCACACGCACACACCGCAGACACGGGAGGTTTCCCTCGTGAGAAGGTCAACCACCGTTCTTTCACTTTTTTCGGGAGGGCAGCGTTTCTGGGATTCACAACCACCATTTTCGCGCATTGCGACAAACCGCCAACGGGGACGCAAACGGGGGGCCACAGATTTGTCTAATTACCTCAACCTCTTCATTCGATTTTCCTGCCATTTCGGGGACACTGGCTGCGTGTGAAACTTTTGCACCACTTTTTCTACCAAACAACAAGAAGAAGAAGAACTGAGAAGCGATTCGGATGTCGGAAATACCCAAGGTCCATTTACACTGCAGGTCGGTCCGCCCAGAACGATTTGACAGCAAATAGCGAAGGGAGTAAGAAGACCGGCGGGCTCAGAAACCTCAGCGTGTCTGAATTATATGCTAATTTAGCAGTGGTACA
>KZ072632.1:61608-72144 GCA_002091845.1 Anopheles cracens
CAAGCCAAAGAGGGGTTCTTGCTTTGTGAAAGTGTTTCTTTCGTCTTTTGCGAAAATAATACAACCAATATTCTGAAGTGTGAGTTTGTTCCACAGGACGAGACGTTGAGTTAAAAAACATCAATGATAGAGTTCCTGTTCCGCTAGGGATGGCTTCCGTGGATTACGGATTATGTTTCATCGTGGATCAATGATCGTGAACAATCGTGGATTATGTATTATGTCGGTCTTTTTAGTTAATAGCACCGTGTTTTGTTTGTAATTCATGAAATTGTTTTGATCCGGGAGTTTGCTATGCTCGTAACTGTCAAAATTGCGTGCTATGAAAAGGATCCCTGGACCAGCCTGTAATCTGTCTATCAACCTTGCTGACACCCCGTCACCCAACTGTCAAACGATGTTTACTTCGTGTTCGAACGGTCGGTTATGAAAAAATGATACGCGAAATTATATTTTACTTATTTTCTTCAACAAGAAACAAATGTGAAGTGTTGTGTGACAGCAAAACGAATACATGCTAAATGAATCTATTTGCTATGGAAAGTGTGAAACTAGACATCGGGTTTTATGGTTTTGTTGATGAAAATCACATGTAAATTTTGCTAGTGATTCGGTCTGATTTCGAACTGATTCGATCTCTGTTTCGAGACGGTTATTTGCGTAAAAGGTAGTTTGTGGAATTTTGAGTGAACAGTGTCGAGTTTAGTGGTACGCCGCCCAAGGTCATCAGCTTGATGGAGACGGTTGGATACTTTTTTTCGAAAACAATCAAGTGCCTTCTTCCTCACTTTAGGACGATCATATGGTACTGTGCGCAAGCGCAAGGTCTTACATACCACAGGTTGTGGGTTCGAATCTCAACTGGACCCCATCTCTTCGTACGCAGGCTACGGGTAGTAACTAAGTAAAAAAGCCAGAAATGGCAAGCCTAGACCTACTTCAGGCTGTTGTGCCATGGAAGAGCAAGAAGCTTACTACCTCCGACGCCGGAATAGATATGGAGTTTCCAAGGAGATCGATTTCAAGGAGATTGATTGTGAGGACCGTGGGAGAAGTTCCAAGTTCCTGCAGATCTATTTTGGATAGATTTGTGCTGCAATGCCTCATACAAGGTAAATTTTTATTTAAAATAACGTCGTTGAGATGCAAACAATTGAATGACCTGTACTACTTTCGTGTTGAAATGTATTGATTCTTTATTTGCACATTTCTTGCTTCATATTGCTACATATTGTCGAATGTTTACAGCGTTGGGGACCTCTGAGACATTGTTTTAATTGGCTAACATGAATTGTTTTAAGACACATTTCGTATTACATTCATTTTTTATTACGAACTAAAGCATCAAACTTAAAAAGAAACTAACGCATACATTTACACCACTTCCTCGTCCACCGCTTGCCCGATGCGCTTGAAGGTGGTCAGCTGCATCGGGGGCATGTCCAGCAGCTTGCAGAGTGCGTTCGCGTACACCAACTGCGACGCCACCATCCGCTTCACGGCCTCGTTCGTGGTACTCAGTTCGGAGGCTTCTCGCTCCATCAGCATCTCCGCCAGCTTCGCCTTGGCGCGGCTGACCCGGGCCGCCTCGGTGTTGCGGCGTCGCATCTCCAGCTGCTCCGGTGTGCGGGCCGCTCCCGGAAACGTGCGCGCCATGTTCTTATGGTACACCAGCGGTATCTCGCGGTTCTGCAGCGTGATCAGCGCGTTCCAGCGGCTGAGCGGATGGCGAACGATCGAGCTTGCGGCGGCCATCGTCGCCTTCGGCCGGGCGCTCCCGTTGCTGGCGGCACCGCTCGATTCCGAACCCTCCTCGCTGTGGTTCGACTGGGTCTCGCTGGTTTCTCCTTCCCACGCTATCTGCAGACGGTCGTCGTCGTCACTGTCGCCACTGTCGAGTTGATAGCTGAAGTCGGTCTTCCGGTTGCTGACACTGCGGCGAGTCGATGCGCGACTCTTCGAGGATCGAGTCTCATCCGTTGCGCGCGCTTGAGTGCCTTTTGACTGCTGCTTCTGGAGGAGGACCGATTTCCGGACGCTTTGCTCAGCAATCGAAACCTGAGCTTCCTCTTGACGTTTGCGAGAGGCCATCCTTTGGACGAAGAGCGCGGGGCGACAAATAACAAACACGAACTGAACAGAAAAGAGTCTCCAATTTACACTATCGGCTGACCGATGCTTCCAGCAAGACGACACAACTAGAACTGTTATGATGTCTGGAGCTTCAACTCCCTTTTTATACGCATTGCTGGTATTTAACCGAGGGATGTAGGTATTCACCCTTGAAGAAATGCTAAAAAACGAGGTAGTGTAAATGAAAATGAAAGTAACTAAAACACTTCGCTATTATGTATCTACCCGTTTGGGGGTATCCCAATTTCTGTACCTGTAAATTAGTTATGCCCTGATTCGGGTACTAGATAGGCAAAATGCTTACTCCTCTTTCTAAAGGTAACACCTCCCAGTTGCAGCGTGCCAAGGTGCATTAAAATTCCGTGCCTTGGGTTACAGTTCCTAACTTAGTTCAGGCACCTAGTGTAGCAAGTAGGACTAGACGAATTATCTGAGATCCCGTCCCCTTTTTCAAACCGCAACGTGAAGGCAGCCTCTGTTGGCATCTATAATGGGAGCCTTTGGCACGGTTTTAGTACAACAACTCCGTAATCTCACGTTAAGTTAATTCGTTCGTTAGCGTTGTGCTCGTTCAGCTGGGTTCTGGCGTAGTTTGTGGTTCAAGGCGTAGTTTGTGGTACAAGAAAGTAAGAGTGGTTCAGGGTGTTTTTGTACAAGCTTATTTGGTTTATTGCTTCCATAAATAACAAAAACCAACACTAGAAGGTGTTCTGTTCGGCTTCTGCGGCAGGATTTGGTCGAAGGCACTACAAACATCGGATGTACAATGAACTGTCTTTCCCGATGCAACATGGACACAAACACGCAAAAGGATCCCGGAAAACGACCCGCTGACTTTGCCGCGTGCGACTTCTGAAAAGCGTTTTCTGAAGCATTCGTTACGATTTATTTTAACTCACATTTTGGCACACAAGTATAATCACATGTTGAATCACACAACGTTTGTCGGATCTGGCTTGAGAAACCCTGCGTAGAACGTCTAGCATCAACCGCGTACAGCTCCAAAAGCGCACAACTAAACGCCCGACACGCTCGAGTGTTGTAGGAATAGCATTTGTCCATTTATTGATTTTATGATCTCTTTACGGCTTCGTTACAAAATTCTTCCTATTGCAGCGGAACGCATTTTCGCTTCTTCTTAACATCCTACTCCATGAGGCTCCGGCAAAGTCCGGCAATGCTCTTGCACGACAAGAGAACACGCTCTCCGCAAACTGCGGCAACGCGTAATACGCACGCATCTCGCACACATTGGGGGTGTGCCGACTTTAAGCAATTTTAGATCCTTTCCTCTCGCTCCGCTTCTTGGTGCAATATTTTTAAAACAAAAAGACACCAACGGAAGAAACGCAACAATGCTAACTCTGCACAAAACTGTTTCGCGCAGCATCAGTTGGACTAGTTCGGCTCTCCGGGGTTTGGTTTCCCCATAGTTCAGCATTCGACAGTAACGCCCTTTTTGCGGAAAGGTCTCTGTGGTGATCTGTGAGCGAGTTCAGAAATAACACCAGCAACAACTCACACCGGCACCGGTTGCGGAAATGGGACGGTAGTAGCATGTGCTTTGAATTGAAACAATTGCTCTGAGGAAGAGAACTCACTCACACGTGCGGCTTTTCGTGCTGCACTTCCGATGCGTGATTGTCAATTGGTATTACTGACCCTTCTACTGTGGAGAATTCAAACGATACATATAGACGCACAATTTCTGGATCGCACATGCTACTACGATTGTCACCCCCCGATCAACTTTGGTTGCTGTGGTTGCTGTGGTTGCTTTGAAACAAAACAAAAAACCGTTTAAATCGATCGTAAAACAAAACATAACAAATAAAATTGCAACAAGGGCTCCCTCCGGCTATGGCAGAACTCTCACAAAAAAAAAACAATAAAAATGTACAGCAAATATGATAGCTATTTTATGCACGATTTTGTTGGTTTCCTCCCCGGGTGGGGGGTTTTCCGCTCGCGCCCTGGGAAAGCGCCTCCCGCTTCGTTTGCGTACATCGAGACAGACAAATAACGAAAAAGCCCTGTTGCAGCAGCAGCAGCAGCAATGAAAAGAAGTAAAACCTTATCACAGTGAGATCAGAATGGGGAAGGGGTTTTCTTTGTGTTTGTTTGTTTGTTTGCTTGTTTGCTTCTGCTCGGCAAATATGGCCCACCGGTGTGGGGCCTCTGACCTCTGGGGTTTCCCGACGCTTCAGTATATTCAGCCCTGCCCCCTGGTGGTGGTGGTTTGAGCTACGTCAAAAGGTAATACAAAATTTGTTTAAAAAATAACGCTCATCCGAAAAATGGACTTCGTCCGGAGTACGCCTACGCGGGGCCAAGATCGAAATACATGGTGTGGTCTATCTACTAGCTATCGTCACGTCTCATTTGCGCTCCTGCTGTGGTTCTGTGTGTTTGTGTTGTACTTGCTTACGTATGCGTTATCGATGCGCAATAGTTTCTTTCCTGATCACATCCCTGCTCTGTTACTTACAGGCCCATATCTGCCCAGCCTATTCTTAGTACTTTCTGTGTGTTGGTGGCGGGGTTTAGGCGCAACTGTCTCCCGAACGGCTCCCGCCCGGCCCGGTGTATATGTAATATGTTTATGTAAAATTATATCACCCATCTAAATATTCAATTCGCTTGCACACATCACTCCCGGCAACTCCAGCCGACCAGCCAGGCTCCGGTATCGTTTTGCTTACGCGCTCGCAACCCACAACGCATCCCCTTCGAACGATGCCTTGAATCCTGCTATCACTGCCACGCCCCCCCCCCCCCCCTAACAACAAATAACACAACAGCAACAAACTCTGCGCTCGGGTTATAAAAAAAAAAACACAACCCGCTCGGGACGTTTTACAAAAATACACCCCCATCCCGAACTGGTCTCCTCCTCTGTCCGCTATACCGGTCTATATCACACAATCCTTTGTCCATCCGTCATCCGTTCGCTTCGGCCACACGCATTCACACACAACCCGCTTCCGTGCTCCCGTCCATCTGTCAATCCATGCATCGATCCGTCCACTCGGGTGGGCTGGTAGTAGGTTGCTGCTCACTCACAACTGGCCTGGAGGCATCGTTCGGCGGTGGCAATCATGTCATGTATCGCATCACTTCGCGTAAGGCATACAGCAGCTCCGCCTGGTTGCGGGCCTCTAAGATCATAAGATTGATGTGAACCTGTGCGGCGTTGGGTGAGAAAGATCGTGCGGTTAGTGAGGGCGCTCGAGGAGCCGATCGACTGGGTGTACTACCTTCTCGCTGTGCTGCAGCTCCACGAGCACGCTGTCGTAGTCCAGCTTGGTGATGCGCTCCGGGAAGCAGCAAGCCGTCTTGATGAACATCTTGAGCGAGCGGTCGAGCAGCTGGTTCACCTCCCCGTAATCGTAGTCATCGTGGCGGATGCCGTAGATGCACTGGATGTAGTTCCAGATGGCACGACGAAACTTGGACGTGTCGACATTCGTCCGTCCGGCGATCGTGTAGTACGTCAGATTGTAGGCCGCCCGGAACTTGTCGTCCAGGTAGAAGCCGACATCGTTGTACAACCTGCGAGAAGACACGAAGACGGTGCGTTAGTGACGGTGATCTCCCCTGCTAGCACGAGGTGCTTACTCACCTATTCACTAGTGAGTATCCATGGTCGTCCCAGGAGTAGTCCTGTATCCGGAACGTCTGCGGAATGTTTTCCGCACCGCGGCGCGCAAAGTCCTGATATGTGAAGCCCGGATCGTCGACGTAGCGGCCGATCTGCTGCGGTACCTCGGCCGGTGCCTCCCGAATCACCGGCGGCAGCTCGGCCGCCTGCTGCTCCACGTGCCGGAACCGGTTGCTCAGCTCGGTTTCGCTGCACTCGTCGTTCTTCTCCGACAGTCGCTTCATGCGCTGCATCAGCGCGTCGACCGTGACCTCCGGACGGATATTGCCTGCGTAAAGAAAGATCTCATCGTCAGCATCTTCCGGACATGCACAAACTTGCACGCGCGCTCCAAACTTACCATCATCACCATTCGGGATGTTTTCGGGATGCTGAGAATTGTACAGATCATTCAGACGGTGGAAGGCAGTCTTCTGGGTGAGAACGTTGTTGTTTTCGATTTTGTGACTAGCGCCGTCCAGCTCCTGGGTGAGCCCGCAGGAGAACACGAACGAGGACAGCGAATGGTAGTGGGACAGCAGGACGATCGCGTGCACCACCTCCGACAGGGACCAGCTGTTCTGACCTTTCGTGAGTCGCTAAGCGGAGAGACAGAGAGAAACGATTCATATCATTACCGTTCGAAACGAAAGCGAAAACTCCCCAACCGCTCACTCACCTCGATGTGTTCCTTGTTCAGCAGCCACGGCCGGTGGGCAAGGATTTTGTTGATGTCGGAGATGGCACGCAGTTTCGGCGGGATGTGTTCGAGCCCGTTCAGCCAGCTCGGGTCGCCCCCGCTCGCCAGGAAGACCTCCTCGTACAGGTTGACCAGGTACGTGCACTTGTGGCGGGCGGCAGCCTACACAGAAAGTGGAAGATGATAACCGATATTACTTCTGCACGACACACACACACACACACACACACACTCGCGAGTCACACGCGCCCGCCTTACCATGATGGCGATATAGTTCCGGTAGTCGTACGGCAGCGGTCCATCGCACTGTAGGATGAATTTCTGCGTGTTGAGAAAGTGGTCCAGGTAGCGGGGATGGTAGGCGATCACCTTCGTGACATGGTCCAGGTTCGAGCTGTCCGTTGGCGAGTTCTTTGAGCCATACTGGAAGCAGAGTTTGCGGGAGGAGATAAAAGGCAACAACATTAGTGGACGGATCGCACGGATAGGTGTGAGGATCGCTGCGGAAACCGAACCTCCGGGTATGACATTATCACCGCGCACGAATGCCGGTCAATGACCCGACCACGACCCGACCGCGGAGGTCCTGATAAAACCAAATTGACGTCAATGATGGGATGATTCGCGAACGGTTTGACCCTGCAGTAACTCCACCGCCGGTACGGGATCGTACGAACGACCGATCGGAGTAAGTAATTACTTCATCCCCGTCGCCACAGCCGAGATAAGATAATACCGGTGGGGATGGCATGTGGGATGGCACCACAATGCTTGGGCGCTGTTTTTTTTGTGTTCCCCTTGTTTGCTCCCGTCGTTCAGGCTCACCCTGAAGGCAAGTGGGTGGGATGGGATCGGTCGAAACGGTCCTACATAATCGGGTTTGTCCTTAGCGGTGAGCTTACCTTCCGCGCTCCAATCAGCTGTTGCTCGACAGCTGTCTAGAAATGGTAAACAGCGCGCATTAGTTCTTGCGTGCGTCCCGCGTCATTTGCGAGGATCCTCGGTGGGATTCGGTTGCGGTAAAAATAAAACAGCCACGTCGCGCCATCGACGTAAGCGATTCGAACCTGATACCCGCCCGGGAGAGAGATAGGTAACACCGTCATTTGCCGGTGGTAGGTAAACAGCGGCAGCTCGTTCGAACTGGTTCGACAATCATGAAGAACCCATGCTTTATGGTGGACTTTCTGGCACAATTAAATCGATCGTGCAGTGAGGTAGGACTTTCCTTCGGAACGAAACAACAACAGCGGTGTGAGATCGTCGACTGTTTTGAACGATCCAACACAAACGTTCCGTATAGAGTCGATAAATATTGCACCTCCCATTAGACCTTCCCACTGTCAGGCGTGCAGGTAACGTGTTTATCGACACTTGCGCCTTCCCCACAAACGTTTGCCCAAGTTTGCAAATCTAAATCCAGCGTGCGGTTTCACAGTCAACCGAGAACGACATCTGCTCCGCCGGTAAACAAGCGCGGCGATGTGACTGTGCCTTACCCGTACAAACAGAGAGCGGGAGAGAGTCTTCCAACTACCGGGCCCAGGCCCTAGCCGCCCTATCGCGTCCTCCGGCCTGAGATAAGCGCTAGATTTGCTTGTTGTTTTGCCTGCCGCACACCGAACAACAGCACAATCGGCGAGTGGGGCCGATGCATGCGAACCCTCGCCGTCATCTCCACATCTGGCTGCTGGGCATCACGCTGGAAGCTTCGGGCTGGCCCAGATGCAGCGCGAATTGGCGTTGCCGTCGCCGCTGCCGGTTCTTGACTTCCTGCTCCACAACGCTGGCGTTGGACGGGGTTGATAAGCAGTCGAATAAACACGGCATTGCATCAGCGTTACTCCACTTTTCGCCCGATCAGTGCACACAGCCTTCACAGGCAACATTGTAGGCTCTCTCGCTCTCGGGTTTGTGTACTCACTTCGTCCGGAGGTTCACTTCTGGGATGCTGGTGCAAAAACAAGGCGCGACATTGTCGTGGGGATCTGATAGTGCGAGCGATTTGGTGATGATAGTCTAAACATACAACTGGCATCCGTGTTGGGGAAGATGGCCAGAGCGAAGGGACATTCTAGTGGCAGCGGGGTTCTAGTGCAAACTGGTGCACTAGCTTTGAACGCTTCTACCTTAGTGACATCAACACTACCGATAAGCTACCGATAGCATATCAAAACATCTCTCATCAACTGTTTGAGGCGGTAATGGAAGAAAAGCTAGCAGGTGCTTCGTGCAGTTCTTTTCTGGAGCCATGAGTCAACATTCACTTTCACTTGATAGCTAAGTCTTTTTTGAAAATAAAATTAGGTCAAAACGCGGAACGTCTCTTTTGGTACGGCTGATAATTTACAATCTTGATGGAGTCTTGTTCAGCTAGAATTCTAGTCCAACAGCTCTTCAGTCCAACACAAAGGAGTAACTCTCGAAATAGATTTCGAAGATCTTGGCCTAAAGGGTAGCTCAACGTTTGGAAGTCTGCTTCATTGCCAAATGTAGTAGCGATTCTGCCAACAATCCTGCTTGACAGATGGAAGCGCTTAGTATCCAGCTGTGTATCCACACTCCGCACACACGGCCGTCCGTCCGCCTCAAACGCCAGACGTCCATCTCGCCTAAAGGGACGCCTAATGGGAAACATCTGTAGTGCGCATTCCACCGTGCGGTTGTTTTTCGGTAGCGGCGTCCAAAAATGTTGTTTATCTCAGCCACTAAGCTCGAAGCGCACACGCTCCAATATGGGCTGAGCCGGAGGCATAGAAAATAGTACCGAGTGACACTTGACGACCGCGGCATGGCATGGGAAACACGATCGTGGCGAAACACAAACACTCGCGTACCCGCTCGTAAATGTGCACATGGTAGTGCTATCAACGCAGCTGGATCTACCGGGAATAAGGGTGGGGAGAGATCGTAAACTTGCTACGATAAAATGATTAATGGCAAGTTTCGATCATAATTAGCAGCCCGTTCTATCACGCGGACACTGGTAGCTAAACAAGGCGTTTATCATTCCGGGACCGGCATAGTAGTTCCACCGGGTGCCTTTGTGTTGGTGGGAATGACACTAGCACAATGATACTATCTTAAGCCCCCCACCACCGGATGAGTCTTCTGTCAGCAGTCGTCCACGGAAACGTCCTGAAACACAAACACTCGCGTACCCGCTCGTAAATGTGCACATGGTAGTGCTATCAACGCAGCTGGATCTACCGGGAATAAGGGTGGGGAGAGATCGTAAACTTGCTACGATAAAATGATTAATGGCAAGTTTCGATCATAATTAGCAGCCCGTTCTATCACGCGGACACTGGTAGCTAAACAAGGCGTTTATCATTCCGGGACCGGCATAGTAGTTCCACCGGGTGCCTTTGTGTTGGTGGGAATGACACTAGCACAATGATACTATCTTAAGCCCCCCACCACCGGATGAGTCTTCTGTCAGCAGTCGTCCACGGAAACGTCCTGCAGCATGTGGTAGTAGCAAACAGAACGTTCCAGGAAGTGAAGGGAGATCATCCTTCCACCGGAACACCGGCCTCAGATAACGTCCCCTATTTGGGCGCTATCTACTGGTGTGGAAGGGGAGGCAGGTTTCATTATCATAACCATCACGATTGGCCCAGCGCCCGGTTCCATCACGAGGCAGCGGCGTGTGATAATGATTATCTCCCTCGAAATGAATTTGTTTGCATGTCTCTCGGAGCTGCTGGCGGGCTGGGCCTGTGCGTCGATCAGCCGTCGTCCGAAGGTGGCCATGGTAACAGGGCGAGTTACAGGGCATCTCTCTCTCTCTCTCCCCGCCCGAACTGTCACCACGCCGAATAGTTGTAACAACAATGGCCAAGATTTCTCTACTCCGAACGCGTACGTAGAGCGCTAACGTTCCCCGAATGTCATCGAATTTGCATATTTATTTGGCATCCGAGGTGCGCGACTTGGCGCGTCGCCTTCTTTGCTAGCGTGTTTTTTTCCTCTTCCGTCTGAACCTACTGAAAAACAGCTGCTCGCGAACATATGATCGTCGCGAGCTGTCAAACCCCGAACGGCTCGAACGGTGTCCCCA